>JAXCEF010000386.1:0-53490 GCA_037178605.1 Colletotrichum euphorbiae
GATTTTAATAATAGAGACTTTTGAGATAGCGTGGAGGTAGAATTAAAGTTAGAAATAGTAGATATCCTTTTTATCTACCTAGCTATTACTATTAGAAGGGTAGTAATCTTTTTAGGTCTATTAATTGACTTGTGAGATGGTAGGAGCTAGTTTTATAATAATTAGTAGTTAAGGGGAGGAGCGGAGAACAGGTTATAGTTAATAGTCTTTATTATAATAAGCCTTTTGTAAGGCTAAGGAGCTAATATTTCTGAAGTCTTTATATAATAACTACGCCTTATGCCTACTGTGCATATAGACCCTCTACTATAGATATTGGGTTTGTATCTTATTAACTAGGTTAAGACGTTTTTGCAGACTGGGATTTCAGTACTAATAAAAGGACTACTAATAGTAAGAAAAATCAATTAGGTTAACTAATTATTAGCTACTTTTACTAATAAAAAGCTAACTCCTGGATACTAGATATTGATTAAAGTAGATAGGCTTAATTGAGATATAGCTTATAAACTTAAGAATAGTATCCTTAAAGAAAAGGGCTTAGAAACGTAATTAAAGTGGGAAAAGAAGTATAATTATTACTTTAAAGATTAAAATCCCCCTGTAACTAATGATATAGATATTAACTTTCCTAGCCCCAGTGTAGGAGATTTATAGACCTAATAACTAGATAATGCTGTAGAAGCTAAAGAAATAAGGCTGTTAATAGAGTTTAATACTATTTAGAACGCTAAGATGAGAGATGTAATTAAGTAGTTTTTGAGGATAAATAAGTAATAGTAACTAATTAACTTAATATAATATATTAGTATACCTAGGTCTATAAAACTATTAATGTTACCTTACTTTATGCTCTTCCCTTATAATTAAGTTTATTATAAATACGATAATAATATAGCTAACTTTAAGTATATTAGATCTAGACTTAACTCTATACTAAATAAAGATAACCCTATTTTTATAGTACCTTAGTATATTAGAGGTAATAAAGAGTTTGCGAATTATCTAGTAGTATAATATAGAAAAGAGTTATAGATTACTATAGTAGATTATACTAACTATTTATCTAATATCTATAATATATAAGGGACCTTAATCTTAGAATGAAATATAGATAGTTGCGATCTTATAGGGTTACTATATATAGTAATTAGAGGCTTCCCTTATAAGTATTATATCCCTCCTTATAGTATACTCTAGGTACTAGGTGAAACCCCTAATAAGACTTTAGTGGAAGCTATAGAACTAGACCTGAAAAATGAGATCTATAATGCGACTATAGTTATTTTATTCCTGAATTACGGTAATACGTATTGGGTATTAATTGTAGTGGACTAAGTATGGGGCTGTATCTACTATTAGGATTTAGTATGAGACTTATAAAGTAACTAGAGGTTTATAGATACTATAAATAACCTTAAAGAGTAGTATATAGTATTAGGAGCCTCTAATTAGTTACTATAAATCTTATTAATTAGCTAGTATATTATTAACTTTATATAATAATGAGATAGGTTTATATATAGACTTTACTATATTAAGTGGGCTTAGGTGTTTATCTGGGAAGGTTTCTTATTGCCTTAGTATAGCTAAATAATCTAGAGGGATCCTACTGCTTTCCTAGAGTTTAATATCCTATTAGTTAATTAGTATATCTCTACTATTACTTTAGAGTTTTGCGATATGCCTATTAAAAGTGGGTTAGTACTAAGACATATTAATATCTCCTAGGAAGATTTTGAAAAATCACTATTCTTCCCCTAGCTTTATATCATATCTACTCCTATAGATAGTTAGCCTCCTATTAGTAGTGATGATAATATCGTCTTCTCTCTAATTAAGGACCCCCCTTCTAGTTATTATAGTCTGCTCCTATCTGCGCCTACGCTGGGGCTTATATTTATGTTACTGTAGTTGCTAAATTTGCTATTATCTAAAATATCTAATAGAGAGCTTAATCGTCTTGGATGCTAAATTGAAGATTAATATTTATAGAGCCTCAACCCTATCCTAAGACCTATAAGGCCTTCTAGGACCTTATAAATAAGACCTACTAAGTTATTCTGATTAATCTGAGGCTTTAGATAAGTATGATTGTAATTATGAGGACTATATATAATAATGAGTGGATTAGTGGGATTAGATTAAATAGAATATGCTTGAGGGGGTATATTACTATAACTTCTTATACCCGCCTTAATAGGGAGAATAATTTTAGTTATATTAGGGGTTGGAATAGGATAAGGCATATAAGGAGGAGCTAGAGAAGGAGAGGTAGTTATTGAGGTATAAACTAAGGCAGAAGGCGAAAGCTAATAATAGCCCCGTTTTATAGTAAGACCGCCTACCACAAAGGAGATAGTGAAACTAGTCTGCTAATAGGGCTCTATATAGTAGTATTTCTTTTATTTCTTTTATTTTTAATTAGTTGTTAAGACTCCCTATAGGGGTCCTTTAGTAAGTCTCGAGGGGATAATTGGGATGGGATAGGATGGCTTGGCTATTTAGTTAGCAAGCCTACTGTTAATAGGGTCTAAAACGGAAGACTGCGATATGGGGAGGGGACATTCGGGATCACTATCATCCATAGTCTTTTTTAGCTAAAAAAGAGGCATATACCTTAATAATCCTATATACGATTTCCATAATATCTCTTTTATTTGAGGCCTAATTCTTCCTATTCTTTCTGATTAAATCTGCGAATCGCTACGCGCATCTTTTGAGCCTACTTTTATTATTCCTATCCGTTTGTGGGTAGTGTTGTGTTGTTTGCTATCTTTGTAGTCCCCACTGGGCTCCTGCTCTTCCCAATATTCACGCAATAACTATTATCTATATAAGTATAATTCTTCTTTTAACCCTCTATCTAACCCCTTCAATATTAACCTATCTTTATTAATACTCTACTCTACTTTATATAAGTTTAAGACCCTCACTAACTCTATTAAGTATAGTACTAACCCCTATTAGCTTACTATATTTATAAATATATATAGAAATAAAATAATTTATAGTAGAGAGATATGTACCCGTCTTAAAGGAAAGCTTACTATTTTTAAGGATCTATATATAAAGTTAGGTATTATACTAAATACGTATAAGAGTGCCCTTTTATTTATACTAAAAGGGTTAGTCCTTGCCTTTTTTTACTCTTACCCATAACCTCTCTAATTCTATACTAGTTTTATTAATATAATTATAAAGATTGATATCTATTTTGAGACTAAAGATTATAAATAAGCTTGTCTTACTAAGTAGTGAGGTACCTTATTAAAGAATATTATCTAAAATAAGTCAAGAACTAAAGCCCTATTGATGCTTATTATTAAGCTTAATATAATTTAGTAAGGATACTATATATTAGTAATTATGACTAATTAGTAAAACTGATTAATTACCTACTAATTGCTCTTCCTATATTCTACTAATTACTCTAATCTTATTACATGACTCATACTATAGTTCTTCTATTACTAAGTAGGGCCCTATTATTTCTATATTATCCTGCATACGAATGTCCTTGGGCGCCAGGCGCGCCTGCGGGGCCACTCTAGCCCTTCTGCATTCAACAGGTCGTAACAAGTAATAACTAATATAGAATAATAATATAATACAGACCACTACTTATATAATAATCTACTAAGCTCCTCTTAAGTAGAACTAGATTGATAGACATATTCCGATTCTTTTTCTCTAGTATATATTTTGTAACAGTCTTAAAATAGGCGCCCTTTGCCTTATATAAGGACGTCCTAGCAATAACAATTACTACCATCGCCGCCATGCGTGACCCATACCATCCAACCCATCTGAGAGGTCTTGGCTACATATCAAGCTTTCCAGCCAGGTGTTCGACTCGATCTCCTAATACATATCTGACTTCAGGGGGTTCGCACCCTAGATCGTCTATGGATCATCTGGATGCTCGGCACGGGCCGGTATGCGAGAGATGCGCGCTGTGTGGTGTTCCAAGTTCAGACGGCAAACCAGGATCAACAGGGGCAAAGTTGCCTAATCCCAAGGAAAATTGCCGGTTTGGCATTGCCTTACTACCGATGCCCTTGAAAGCTCAGCCTCACTTTCCCAATTAAGTTTGCGGAAAAGGGGTCGACTTCGATCTTTCTAATCTAGTTGTCACAACCAGTCGTTGCCTTGCGAGCGGGCGGTGCTTATCCAAATGGGGCCACTCGTCCCAAGGGATCGGTTGCCAGTGCTTCGGCCGATAACTTTAAAGCCAACCAAGCAAAGTGTAATAAAGAAAACGCCCAGTAGAAAGTCTGGTGCCTGTTGTCTGGAACTTGTTGAGACCCTGTTTTCGGCTTTCAGCCCCCACAGGGCTGTGTCAACTTGAAGTTCGGACGGACAGTTCATCTTATGCGGACTCAACTAGATTGCCGTCATGAATCGTTTTCGATCTTAGCGGAGCTTTTCCTCGTCACAGGTTTTGTGGCTCAAGGCTGCCCATGTACCCCGAGAAAGAGAGAGTATTCAATGGCACAGGCCACACGATGCCCTTCGCGAGAAATCTCAGAATGAATGAGTCGGCAAGTCGGAAGGTCGGCAACAGAAGACGATCAAGCAACTAAAGAGCAGGAATATGTGTTTTTGGTTTATTGCTGTAAGAGACTTACCTGCCAGCTTTCAACGAATGCGCCAGTCCACAGAAATATAAAAGAGGCCTGAATTCTCGAAAGTCTACGCTCGATTCACTCACCACCTCACTCTCACACATCACTTTCAGCTGTGTCTCATTCTTTTCCGAAATCAATCGCTATCAACTTTCCAATTCCATCCTGCCAAAAGTCAAAATGAAGTTCATCCAGCCCGCCCTTATCTTCGCTTTGGCCACCACTGCCTACGCCGCTGTGAGTTTCGCAACAACTCTCCGAAAAGTCATGTATCACTAACGATCATCCAGTGCACCATCGTCGGCACTGACCCCAACTGTTGCTGGGGTGGAGACCAGGGGTCCGACGCCTGCTCGCGCCAGAACGGCGGCTCTGGCTGCGTTCTGGGTGCCGAAAACAAGAACTTCTGCAAGAACATGGGCATTCCGAGCACCCAATGCGTATGTTACATCCTCTTCTCATTGACTCAAGAAAGCTCAGCTGACTTGCTTTTCAGAGTGCCGACTGCTGCGACACCAGGACTGGTTATGGCAAGCCCTGCCCCAAGGGCAAAAACAGATGCGACCCGGACTCCGGTTGCCCCCACTAGGCTGAGGATCATTAGCCGCGGGCTTCGTTTGGGTCCACAGTTCTTTGATTACTACTATATCTGATGAGAGCGTTAGCTGTTTAGCAATACATTCTCGTGTTCTACGAAAAACATAGGAATCACTTGGACTCGATCTCATCTCGTTGAAATTATGTCATGGTCTTGTTGATTTACTATCGCCTACAATCTGCTAGGCACACTGAATGTCTCTTTTATTGCACAGGAGACTTGCAGTTTCATCCAGTATACTTCTCTCGTAGAAGTAAAGCAAAGCCGTCTGGTATAGCCTTGGGAGGTGTCCTTGCTATTTATTTGTGGTCATGACTGCGAAAACCAGAAACCTGCGAATACCAAAGCAGACAACCTCTCACAGATTCATCAAGCCATACTCAAACCCCCAGCAAAACTCAAATGCGAAAGACCAACATCATCACTCGTGCGTGTTCGGTGACTTGTGTCCGTTATTCACCCTAAGCATGTCCAGCCAACAATCAACACAACGTCTATAACATCCAAAGCCTTATCATCTTTTACTGGGCCTCCAGTCATATGTTCTGGGAGAGAAGATAGACAGCAACATGATGCAGAGTTCCGTCTCAAGCCAATTTACAGCTGCCGCTCTAAGCCAAGAGTCAATCTTTCTCAGAGACAAACCCCCGTTGATAGGATATCTTAAAGATTTCAAAACTCGTATTGCGGGAGCGCAAGCTCTTGTCTCGGCGATCGAAGATCGTTACATCGATAAATGTCAGGGAACCTAAGTTGGGACGAAGGGTACGAATCGGGCTGGCAAGGAACGGCAAAATTGCATGGGTCTACCTCACTCGTGGTATCAACTGTCTCCGCAGGGTGATGAATAGGCCAAAGTAAGATCTGGCTGGGACGAAGTCGAGCTTTTTGTAACTGCTCATCGAGATCGGAAAACTCTACAACGCTTTGTTCGATACGGTGAGGCTCGAAACTGTCTTCATCGAATGTCATTTCGTCGAGCGAGGGCTGGGCAATCTGGTAGATCACCGTATCATACTCGATGGACGGTTGAGGACATGATATGTCGCACTGCTCGCTGGTGCGAGTCTTGCTGCAAAAGACCTCGGACAGGTAGACGCGTTGCGAAGAGGGAGAGTGCTTGCTGCCGTCGAAAATCAAACCACGATCAAGCAATGGATTGCGGGAAGGTCGATTAAACCCGTGCTCAATATGGTCCAGGAGGAATTCAGTTGTGGCGCCGTCTCCCTTGCCCTTCTGGCCCTGGCAAATAGTGATGTTGGCAGTGACGGCGTCCTTATGACGCAGCTGCTCATTGTCTTCGTCGTCAATATAGATAGAAAAGTCGAATGTAGGGAAAGGTTTCTCTTGTTCAATCTTGATTCCTTTTCCATAATTCTTGGGTAAAACGTAGTTCCCAAATAAAGATCCCTTTCCGTGTGCTTGAGGAGACCATTCATCCCACCGAGTGTTGGCTTCTTCTGTGGCGCTTTTGCTGCTTTTGTCTAGAGGCACTTCGTTCTCCTTGTCGTACTGGTCGGCTTGACATTGATGCCATTTTGGGACCCCTTGAGGAACCTTCTTTATCTCCTTGATCGGACAAAGCGGCGCAGGTATAGCAGAGCTTAACATGCCTGATTGATACTTGGGAAACTGTGGTGCAATCTCCTCCGACTTGTGAACGAGGGGAATACTGTTTCTGGAAGGCATAGATGCAATGATGCTGGGTCTGTCAAGAGAAGCTTTGTGGAGGTTGTCGTCGAATGTTTTGATGTTCTTTGTGAATCTCAAAGGCTTAGGCTTTGCTGACGAACAAAGCGAGCTGTGCGAAAGCCAGCGCAGGGACTCCCGCTTGGCAGACACGTTGGCAAGAGTGTTGTTGTTGGAAAAGCCAGAGAATCTCTTGCAAAAAGGAGAAAGTTCGGGCATCTCCAATAAAACTTCAATCTCCTGGATGACAGTGTTCATCATCTTGAGAGCCAGTTGTTGGCTTCGCCTCTTCTCGGAAATTGTAGATGCCTCAAAGCAACCCCGCCATCCATCTTGTAGAAGGCCATGAGTGTAGTTCGACGAGGGATTCAAGCTGTATGCAATACTAGATGATGATTCCAAGCGAATATGAGGTTGAGACACCGTGAAAGCATCATTAAGGGCTTGGATATTTGGTGTCCATTCTGATCGGATTTCATTAGTCAGTCTCAAATTGACAGCACAGCAGGGAGATTCTGTCAGCTTACCGCGGCTGCAGTGATTTTGGCGAGAGCCATCGAGGCTTTCCGTCAACGATTCATGGCCAGTTTCAGATGCAGACGATTTCTAGTCGCCGTACATGTCGAGAATCTGGTCCACAGTGCATTCTGAAGTGTTGCCACCCGATTGCTCTTCAGCTCCTAGCTGTTCTGAATGGGACGAAATCGGTCGTGCCTTCATGTGGTGGATGAATGTGCTCATCGAGAAGGTGAGATAGACCCACGGTCGACGCAGGAGACCGGTGACCGCACCTCGCGGTGGGCAAGCACTCGTACTTTGCGGCGGGTACATAGAATCGACGGGCTTATAGGACGCGACTGTCTTGATGAGAACAGGTTCACTTTGATCCAGCATCTGTGCAATATTACAATCGATTGGCTGATGGTGAGATACAAGAGCGGAGTCGAGATCGCGTACACGCTGCGAGGACCTGCTCGCGCGTTCCTTTTCTATGCGAGAAGTTAGCTCTCACGTCCTGTTCGTGAAGTTGTCGCGACGCCATCGAACTCGGAGAAAAGACAGCAGCACGCAGCCAGAGGAAAATGGACTTACGGCTCGATAGTAAGAGATCCGCACGTTTAGGACTAGTGAGAATTCAGCGCTCCGTCCTTCTGATATACGGAAACGAGACTAGCTCGACATCGCCCGAGGAAGTTATTTTGGTCGTAAGAAGCGCGGCGTACGTGTATAAAGCTCAGCTCCGACAAGAAGAAATACGACGACTGGCTTCTCAGGTTCAAAATAGACTAGCAAGGAGCCTCGCTATAAATGTGGAGGAGGGGAACAATTTGGTCATCGGACTCAAGCACAATCGCGCGCCAACCGAGCGGACGGGGTAAGACGGCAATCGAGTTTGTAAGGAAACAAGTTCTCGAGAAGCTGAAGCAGGGTTAGGTTGTATGGGTGATAGCAGAGGAAGCGACAGTCGGGCGTGGGCTGGCTGTATTGGTGGCCTGGGGCACAAATCGGTTTCTATAGAGACGACATACTGGCTAGACCAGGAGCCATCAGTCCGCCCTCGTCTCAGCTCCCCGGAACCCTTATTCGACGAATCTCCCTACAGGCTTCGAATTGATCTGAAAATGGGCTTGAGTGCCAATGAAGGCACTGTCGAAATACTTCGCACGGAATATTCCAGACGTGGTCTTTCGGCAACACTGCGGTAAAGCTTCAGGCTCTGAAGAGAGGCCCAGGTATAAAGTTAAATTTACCACACCTGTTAAATGGCAACTGTTGCAGCTTAAACTAATATAAATGTATGATAGGCAATCCTACTACTTAGAACTGTACTCGGTCTCGGAGACATATCATTCCTGTCGTTGTCTGTTGTGATAGGTGGCTGAAAAGTCTGTATTATGAGCACCTTTGTTCCCCAACAGCTCGGCTTCGGCTGGGACTAGATAGATGTATGGTCAAGAATCGGACTCCAGTATGGGCGAGGAAGTGGTTGTATGAAGAACGGTTGCTAGCTAACAGTCCCCTGTCTGAAGCTTCGATCTTTATCTCGACTATGGCTTATAGCGCAGAGCATACCGAATCGTGACCGTCCAGTTGATTACCCAAGCTGTTGAACCGATATGGCGCCCAATCGGTTTACGGTACGAGTCTAGAAAAACAAACATTGTGTCCAAGCCTTGCAATACACGTGTAGTAAGCCTTAGCTGCACAAGGCAGGATGTCTAAACTCAGATCACATGGATGCGCGATGGGTCACGGATTCGCAATCTGGTCAAGCTTTCTTTATTCCTTTGAAATTGGTGTCTGTTATTGCTACTATTACTGTCCTTGTTATCCCTCTTATTGTTCAGTTTCTTCTTCATTGAATTCGAGGAGGACAGGCAACAATAGTCAAGCAACAATAGTTAAGCTCAAAAGAAAGCATGCTCTATTGAGGCCTTCAATAACCCCATGCAGAAACAACGCCAAACTACAAAGCCAATGGCAAATCAAGCGCATGTAACATCGCAAATATGAAAGACAAACAAGCAAAAGCGTGCCCCAACCAAGTTCCTCTTCTGAAACAGCATTCTACGCACCATAATCCATCAAATGTTCTCCGCAATGCAATGATTGCATGCTCTCAAAGCTTGCTCAGAAAGAAGACAACGCTGTGCCCAGGTGCGCAGCCAAACCTGGTATCATTTATTTCAAAGCTTGTGGCTAGATCAAAATTCTTCTCCAGCCGGTCTCATAGCATCTGTGACTTGTTAGGATAATAATTTCAAGCATGCAAACCTGTCCGTGGATGCCAGCTTACCATAACTCCAAAGAGAATCATTCTTTGATAATGAGGGCGGAAGGAGTTTGGTTGGAGGACTGACCAGAGTGTTTCCCTCATGCAGATGTGAAAAGTTGTCTCTAAGCCGACATTCTCAGAATAGGTTGATGTTACGTTATGCGTACTTGCTGACTGAACTTCCGATCGAACAGCGCCGCCGATATGCAGTCAATGTCTTTGGGCATATCCACGTGGGCATTCTCCCCTGAGCCCCCCAATTCAGAGAGGTTGTCTGATTGAGAGTGCCGAAAGCGTATCGTCTAGGGAAGAGCATGATCCCGATGGGTAAGGGAATTCGAGATCATAGAGACCGGGAGAGACGCAAGTGTTCGAGATCTATCATTGATTGCTTCCATTGGAAGCCGTGAAACTTGTTCCAGTTCTGTTTTGTAGATGCAATCCGGGATATCCAGCCATGTGATTGTCTGAATTGCATGATGTCCCACAGAAGACGTCGTGGAGTGCCCAACGGTCGATTCGTCCTCATGCTCAATCATATCCGCGCGGATCATTTGAATGATCTCTTGACGAACGTAAAGATCGTATGCCAATACGTTTTCATGAGTTCCCTTGTACCACATAAAGTCATCGTTCTCTAAAATAGAGTAATCGAGGTCAAACTCGAAATTTTCGTTAAGAAACGTGTCTCGGCACCGCATCAGCTCGGAATCCCTCTTGGTGTCTTCTCCCAAGCAATCATCGATATCGCCAGGGTGCAATTTAGAGAAGGGTTTGTCTGGAATGCCTACGAAGAACACCGTGCATTCATCACTTTTCTCGTCGGCAACTTGAAAACTTCCCTCGTGTAACATCTCTGCGCATTCTTTGCTTGGCGAAGAGGCTTGAGAGGAAGAGTCCGTCATCTCTGGTGTGTATGGAGATTCGGGACGAAACAGCTCGGATTTCACGTCTAGTTCATCAATGTCAAGCATGGACTCAAGTAATGACTTCTAGTCATCATCCTTGTCATCTTGTGATGTCCAGCTAGATCGTTCGGGAGTCTCGCCGTGACCAGAGGCAGCTTCTTTGTTCAGAATGAAAGCGCCTTCATTCTCGCTGATAAGGGGGCTTGACGCTGTTTTTTGGGACGCGTGGCAACTCGACATGGAAGACGAGTTAAAAGGCCGAGTGTGGACGCGATATTGGTCTTTAAGACAGACAAAGCTTTTCGCGATTCCGAGTCCGACTTGAGTAGCCGAGTAGGTAGAGGTCATCCGGGCGTTGGATGGAGTTTGGACCTGGAGGTCGTGATCACGTACAGCCTCTTTATGGAAGGGCCATCTTCCTCGAGTCTGGAGTACGGCCAGTACCGAATTCTCAGAGGCTTTTTCTGAAGAGAGCGATGGTATCAGTTTTGAATGATGCGCATTGTTAGATATAGAAGAAACCTACCACGCTCGATCTGACCAGGTTCATCGGCCGAAAGCCTGGCAAAAGGCTCAGCCATGGTGTACAAACGAAGCTGATGCTTCGGTGCGACGTTAGTAATGCTGAAGAGCAGGTTTTTGTTGATATTTATAGGCGGTGTGGCTTGCGATAGCTACGTGAGAGAAAGACTGATAAGGTCGGTATCAAGTAGGCGGATTGTACGAAAAGAGTAGGACAAAAGCTTACAGGCAAAGAGCCTCGATGCTCCCGTGCTGAACTGATCGCGCTCGAAAATGGACAACAAGGCGAGGCGCGTCAGAAACTTTGTCTAGAGAAGATGGTAAGGCTGTCCACGAGCAGTCGAAGTTGTTGTCAAGACGGAACTAGTTGCGGGGGCCGTGGTGTATTTATGCTTGGGTCGTCGTGGCTGACCTGAGGCACCGACGACGAAGCCAGAGATAGACATTGGATGCCTGAGGGAAAGCCGGCCGGCACTCAAATCCACGGAAGCAAAACTCTCGATGATTACCTTGAGTGAGAAGACTCTGCTGCTGCCGCTCTTGTCGTGGTGGTGAATACCCTGGACCAGTTGAGGTCCTGAAAAGACGAATAAGAATGCAAAATGAAAGTCGGAATCGTGACAGCAACCTCGGAGGGATTTCACCTCCGACAGTTTGAACGTTTCCTTAATTTTCTGGGGCCAGCTGAATACTTGTGCTATCAACTGCGCTAGAATGCAGTATGATGAGTGGGCTGGAAATGTTCCCATTTGTTCTCGATGCTTCAATTCCCATTCAGTTTTAAAACAACACGGTGCATATCCGCCTCGCAGTCAAAATCAACAATGCGGGAATCACGGGGTCGTATGAGAGAGAGAATAAAAGAGTTTATGGTGAACGCCGTTGCAATTCATTTTGCGCATCTCGGAGTCTTCTTAATCTTATATCCGTCCGCAGCCCAAGTTGAATAATCTTTGTCATCGTTACAAACACCTGCAGCGTGACTATGATCGAAGTCACCAACTACAGAGTAACGCCAGCGAAAAACATGAAGAATACAAGCGAAAAGGAATAAAATCAGAAACGTCCATCACAGTCCAGTCTACCTCCATTGCTCCCCACGCGTACTCGTCAACACATTCAGACTTGCACCCGTTTCGCCAAATACTCCATCGAGACATTTGTGACAGTTTGCGACATAGAGCAGCCGGAGGTGCGAAACTGTTTTTCAGACTTGGTCGAGCGCAATAGAGAGGTTACGTGAGTCCTACTGGTAGTCGCCACACTTCTATACAAAAGACGGTGTAGCTGTTCAGTCAATTCGTGATGAGCCACATTGAAGTCAGAGCTCTTTTGGGCCGAATGTGGTAGATTTACTTAGCCCAAATCAAAGTCGTCGCTCTCGTTAGAGCAATCCAGCCACTCGGTCTCCAAGACATAATGGTCGCCGATGGGTTTGTCCGTGCTAGCCGTGTTCTTCGTCTGGAAGATCGATTTTAATGAATGGAGAAAAACATCGAAGATTCCCCTGCCTGGATCAACAGAGACGGACCTCTTCTCGCGCCGGTCAATCTTCTTGTACTTTCCGTTTTCGTAGTTACCAAACAGAAGGTCACGAGCAAACTTGCCACAAGTTGCAAAGTCGCAGTCTCCTGTCCTTGGAATGTCTTCGTAGATTTGCTGGATCACGGGTTGGTCGACGTACATCTCGTACGGAATCACACTCTTGTGAGCACCCTCCCTCCAGAGGTCACCATCAGTGGCGATGTGAGAAAAAGCATTTTCGCCCAGGTCCTCGTCAACGTCCTTGTAGAGCGCAAGCTTCGCCTCAGTCACGAGGAGGCTGTCGAGCTCGGTGCTCTGAATGTCAGCCTGCTCGAAGGATGGGAATGTGACAAGCATGTGGTCATCACCGGTGGAAATGGAGCTAGCTGTCGAGACTTGGGAGACAGAGATGGATCTGACGCGGTGCTTGCGAGCGGATACCGAGCGGCGCTCGTCGGCTTCGTAGCGCTCGGAAAGACAGCCGATTTTGTTCTTTTTCTTGAGAACACGTGCGCTGCTCTGAGTATGTGTCGAAGACGAGACAAGAGAATACTTCGTCGAAGAGGACGCGACGCGGCTGTGGCTATGACGGCTACTCATTGTGATGATGTCGATGGGCTGATCAATCACGGACTGGGACGCGATGGGAAACACGCGAATTGGCCGATTGCCCGCGACGCGTGAGCACTAGTCAGCGTCTTGGACATTGGCTTCGATGGCCGGCATCTCTGAAGGGTTCGTGTCTTGAACCTGAGTTTCGGTCACGGGCGTGCAAGGTCGCTCCATCTGGTTGGTACCGGCGGTGATCGTGATGCTCTGGCGACTTGCGGCCTTCAGGCACTGCGGATCAGGCTGGGTCACGGAAACGAGCGGCTGAAGGCGAGTTGCAGCTTTGGTGAGAAGTCGGGGCTTCTTGTAGTGTCTTCTGATGGCCGAGTGGCTGATGCAAGACTTGCTGTTGCCTTGGTGTTGAGCCGTCGCAGGCCGGTCTTGAGCCATTCTGTCGAATGTGACAACTCCGTCTTTGAGATGATCGATGATCATTCCATCGACGGTTATGTCCCTGGATGCCTCGGCCAGGAAGCCGATAAAGCGCTTTAAGAAGCCCATCTTCAAATCTGAGTTAGGAATAAGTATCATTTTCTTAACGTGCTGCAATTGCTCCGCAGACACCTCTGCGAGCGATTAGAGGGAGTACGAATTGACATACCACCTGATCTACCAATGGCAAAGGGCGCTTGAGATTATGGAGAAGCGCGCGATCGTGATTCGGATTTATCGGCAGTAGAAAGTACGAGGCCAGATGAGTCTGGAGCTGATAAAACGAGGACAGACAGCGCCGTGATAATGCTTATACAAAGCAAACAGGGGATGCGATGCGATGAATGAAGATAGCAATAGTAGTACGGTTTCAATCAATCTCTGGTTGCGGAAGATCGTCAACGAGTTCTCGCGTGCGAGGTTGGCAATTGATGAAATTTGTAGGTGAGAATAAGTGGAAGTTGGTTGTGCGACGAGAAATGAGAGGGAGAGTCGACGTTGGTCTCGAGGGGAGGAGTGATTTGTGCCGGCCCCACTCTTCTGAATAATGGACTGGACTGTTTCGACACATTGGGGATAGGAACAAAGGGTTGATGCCTGACAAAGCGAGGGCTTCAAAAGTTGTCCGTTGCCCGAGCTAAGGGTCTCCGATGGCTCGATCTTGGTGCTGTCTTTTCAGGCCTGCTGATCGAAAGTGAAATCAAGACGGCATCAAGATGAACTGTGACCAATTCTCAGAGTGTACGTAAGATTTGTTGACAACACAGTGTAAGAGAACAAGATCTTTGAATCAGGTTGAGCTAAATTATCACCTACTTCTCTGGCTATTCTGATCTACCAGCTGCAGCGGCATCCGTTCCTTCTTCATCTCTCTCACTTTTAGTCTTCTTTTTGTCCCTCTTATATAAGTACGCCACGGTAGCCGTAATGAGGGCCTGGGCGACGAACGCGACGGTCGAGAAGATGAAGCCCTTTCTAAACTTGGGGGAATCCACCTGCGGGTACGTCAAGAGAGGAACCCAGGCGTTGAAAGCATATCCTAGAGAGTTCATGATGCCAATGACGATGGCGCGTTCCTCGGCGTCAGAACCACAGATTTCGTTGGCCCAACTCATGCTCAGTGGCCCGTAAGGCACGGAGGCACGCTGAAGTAGAAAAGAAAACCACTTCAGACCGTCCGGGATATTCCAGATGGCCAGCAAGAGTGCAGCAAACCCACCAAGGAACGTAGAGATGGACATGATACGGGCGCGATGGCGGATGGCGTCTGAGATGATGGCGAAGGAGACTGTGAGAACGAGCTGAATTGCGGAGGCCGCGGTGGGGATGATGTTCTGGACGTTTGCATCAGTATCTCGCTATACCACTCTAAGCGGGTGTGCTGGCAGTCGATCACTTACAATCTTCTCCACGGATTCCCCCTTGGATTTGAGCCACAGCGAAAAGGGGTTCACGCTGCTGGAGGGGCCCACGTTGATGAAGATGATGTACAGAATTGACAGATAGTACACGTGCCATCGACCTACGGCATCCATGGATATCAGTGGTTGCTGCTGCTGCTGCGAACCGCGGTTATCTTACCGAAGATTCGTTTGAAAGCTGAACGTCCCAATTTCGTACGGGGTGCGCGACCGACGGAGTTCATTCTGCTTCGCGCCATTTCGCGATCCTACATTTTGGTCAACTTTCCTCTCTAATCATTCCGAGGAAGACAAAGCAAACCTTCTCCTTCAAGTAGAATGCTCTGGTGTTCTCAGGGAGATCCGGAATCAGAAAGAACCCGGCAAGACAGATCGGAAGACTGATGATGCCGTCCATGATCTTAAACGAGGTCAGCTAAAATCCTGAATTATGTCGTCGAGAGAACCCACAAAAAGCCACTTCCAACCAGCGAGGCCGTGAGCACCGTTCAAACCCTTGTACACTCCGGCTTGAAGATATCCCGAGAACATGCTGGCAGCCGCACTACCAGCGTGGAATATGCAGGCGCGCTTGCCAAGCTCAGAGGGTTTATACCACGAGCCCAATATCGTGTGAGCCGCAGGGTAGAAAATACTTTCGGCGAGGCCGACAAAGAACCTAATGGCAATGACATGATTCGATGTCTTAACCGCCGCAAGACAAAAGGTCAAGATAGTCCACAGAAGCTCACAAGACGGCACCCATATGGACGGGCGGACCTTCATCAGCACGATCTGCGAGGGAATCTGACCGACGACGTATCCGACGGTCCATGCTGTGTCGATCAGATTGATTTCGTTACCGTTCATGGCGAGATCCTCTTTCATGCCGCTCACGAATGCGTTGCTGATGTTCGTCTGGTCTAGGTTCTTGATGAAATAGCCTAAGCTGAGCATGGTGATCAGAAAGACATCGAGTTTCTGGATGAACACGCGCTCCTCATGAGACCGGCCAGGCTCATAATCCCAGATATAGGACCACCATGGCGCCTTGTCTCTTTTGTGTGTCGTCGACGCCGAGTTGCGATCGGGAAAAGACTCGTCCACCGCCAGCCCCTTGGGGGACTTGCCTTCGAGCTCGGACGGCATCTCGAGCAGGCGCGTCACTTCTGAGGGACCCAGCGCGTTAACGTGAAAGAACCACCGGAGAGATCGTTACAATTGAGGGCTGGATCAGGAGCAACCAGATGGTGTATCTCGAAGGTTTGATGCTCTACCAAGGCGCTTCAAGGAGATCATACCAGAATTTATGTAGCTGATCTCGTACTCTGATAACCTGGCCATCGCGCAAGATGCTAGGAGACCTGAATACGACCTCAAAAGATAGCAGCAGAGTGGTTGTCCAGGTTGATAGTGGATTAAGAACGGGGTCGAGGATGAATGATGTGCTGCGACGCGGTGTTGATTCGCTCTATTCTGGCGTGGGGTGTGTCGCCATCGCGGGGTTCGCTGTCGTGATTCGACCAGCGCGCGACTTGATGCCCCTTAACGCCGCTGTCTGGGCTCAACTGACGACGACAACCCCCATGATGTCGATTTCTGAGACATTTTGGCGGACGTCTGTCGAGAGGATATTGACAAGATTGGTAATCCGACTTCTTTTCTCTGCGGTGTGTTGCTATTAGGGCCCGAGCCAGGGTCGTGATGAAAGTCCGCAGCCCAATCGGACGATAGCTGGCGTTCAGCAACATCGATCGCGTCATTAAGCGTCTTTCTGATACAACCATATGTAAGAATGTTCAACTGCTGATTGTAGGACTCTGCGCGATACAACATGGCTGAGCAATTAGGGACTCCGGGGCCCCGGGAGTTAAGACCCGCTCCGTACTACCGTAGTGGGTCTCGGTACCGGCCCCATACCGTTCCCGCCCCGGTTGCGGCAACGCGAAAGGTGGGCCTCAGCTTAGCCAGCATGCCGAGAGTACCTCTGTTTCTCGGTTCTTGGCTCGGACTGTCTGTTTCCCGTATCAAACACCGTATCTTACCGCCGCGTGCCAACAATGGACTGAGCTGGGAAACCCCCAATTACTCAAACGTACGATAGATCGCTTTCAGGCTCATATTTTCTTGCAGATCCATGTTCCGCCGGTCGGGCTAACGGTTTGACTTATAGGTGAGAGTCCGGTTGACTTCTTCAAAAACAAGTCAAAAACAAGCCAATCCCGAAACATATCAGGCCGAATGAGCAAGCTGACCCTGCTTAGAACAAGACGGTAAGATCTGACAACTCAGGCACAGTGGTGTCGAGCTTCGTGATGGAGAGTACAGATGGGGAAAGTTGCGGTCGAGGAGGCAGGCTTCAACGTCTATTTCGAAGAATTTTGGGGCCGGGAATTGCTCCTTCGCCGTGTCAAGCGCGGCCACACGGCATTCATCGCACACATTCCAGAGATCCAATCGATTTAGGAATCTCACATGCGTGGGTGTAGATGCGCATCATTCACACACCACTTACAATCGTTCTCAAAGACCCAAGCTTTTGGGGCTGTTCGCAAACATGCAGCGGCTCAATTCAAGACGCGTGGTCCAGACGGCATCAGAAACCCGCTCAGCCCTGCGCGATGCGCAGGCACCCACACAAAGTGCATCCTTCGTCAGCTTCGCCCACCCCAGCGCTCTCGGATTCCGCCACTAGCACCTGCGGTAGCGGCCGCCCTCTTAGCGTGAGGTGGGTTCTTTGGTATTGGGACTTTGGTCAAAATTGCTACACCAGCAGCGTCCACATCAACTTGTGATGCTAGAAAGCATTTTCATCCAGGCCGAAAAGCGACCGGGATACCATGAGTGGGTTGCGGACTGATTCGTCAAAAAGCTCGCACTACCTAGGTCTAAAAAGTCTTGAGCATAGATGCACCTGTTTAGGTTTAGTAAGGCTGCGATGGTGCTGGGATCGGCCGCTATAGCTGATGACCTCTCCGATCCGGGGACGCCTGACAAGGCCATTTAGTGATGCATGCCTGCTTCAGCCCCGTATGCAGTCGTCGTGAGTTGTGGTAGGCCCCTTCTAGCTGCTGGCTGAAGTGTCACCGCCCACATCGCGAATAGCTTTCTGCTGAGAGACATGTTTCCCGTGCTCATTCGCCTCTTCCGTGAGTGACGAGGATACTAGGAAGCCGAAGCGGCGTCTATCATGGGAAAGAGCATATGAAGTCGGGCTGGGCCTGGCAACTCATCGGAGAAGAGACTCATACTCTCAGCATCTTCCTCGAAATCACGAGCTCCTGTCTCGTTAACGACTCCACAGTCGTATCTGTACTTCGTTCTCATTCATGTCGACGGATTTCCTAGCATCGTGATGCGATTCGATACCATCTCGGGCGCCATGGCCCTCATGGCACTGAGCAACTCAGTAGCCGCCGACCCATTGAACATCAAACTTCAAAGTCGTCACGCAACAACCTCCAAGCCGAGGTCTATCGCGAAGAGATCTTCAACAGGCTCCGTCCAACTGACCAACTGGTTCGAGAACTTCGATCTCCAGTGGTACGGCGAAGTAGGAGTCGGAACCCCTCCTCAGAAATTGTAAGTGACGACAGTAAGTCCCCGTCCCCTCGCCTCTCTTCATGCGAGACCTCATCCACTAACACACCCCCATCACCGTGACCTTCGACACCGACTCGACGGATCTTCTCCTCCCTTCCACGAGCTGCACCACATGCGCCTCCCACCTCTCCCTCTTCAACTCCTCAACCTTCTCCTCCCTGCCGGGATATAACGTCACCACAGCCTTCGGCACCGGCGGCAAATCCATGCAACGTCGTGACCGAGAGCGTGACCATCGCCGGCAAACCCGTCTCTAACCAGACCTTCATCCTCTGCGAGACCTACGCCGAGGCCTTCAAGGAGATGCCCATCCACGGCATCTTCGGCCTCAGGCCACCTGGCTTCTCCGACTTCTCCGAGGCCACGAATACGTCCTTCTCGAACTGGTTATGGACCCTCGCAGAAAACGGCGATGTGCCCGAGCCTCTGTTCTCCATCTTCCTGAACTCAGGCGAGGGGAGTGCGCCGGGAGAACTCACCCTTGGCGGAGTCAACGAGGCGCGCTTCGATGGCGAGATCAAGCACGTCGACTTCAACATGAGCGTTGTCGCTCTCGGAAAGGAGTGGTTCATCTATTCCCCCGAGTTCTACGTCGACGGCAAGACAGTCACGGACTCCTCCTCCAACGGCGCCCCCTTCCCCGCCGGCGTGTCCCTGCTGGATACCGGTACCGCTATCCTGCAGACCCCCAATTATCAGACCGCCAAGGACATCTATGCCGCCATCAGCAGCGAAATCACGCAGATCGACGAGCTCGGAGTCTGGGGTGCTCCTTGCGACGTCGTCGAGAAGCTGGACCCGGAGTTGACTTTTACTCTGGGATACGGCTCGCAGACGGTGAACTTGACTGTGCCGAATGGGGCGTTCAATTTGGGAGAGTACCCTGGTCACGACGGCGTCTGCCAGACTCTGTTTCTGAACCCCGTCACGTCTATCAGCGACCTCGCATCGATCTGGGTTCTTGGCGGCCCGTTGTCGAACGGATATTATACTGTTTGAAACGGAACCAATCCCGAGCAACTACAGTTCGGTGTGGCTGAGTTGAAGGTAAATACTACAAGCGGAGGCAACGGAACTGCGAGTCCACCTGCGACCCCGACGCCGGTCAGCGGTGGCGTGGTGGACGTGGTTGGTCCTGCCGGGATCATGGTTGCGGCAGGACTTGCTGCATTTGCTCTGATTCTATAATCCAGTATGATTTCTTTGCAAGGACCGCCTACATAGAGAACCCATCGTAATGTCTACCTCAGCTATTAGCTTCTTTAATATTATCCGCTGCCTTTTCCGCCACTGCATAGACAAGAGACTGAATATTGGCCCTCGGGATCAGTGGAAACACGCTGGCGTCGACCACCCGCAAGTTCTTTACGCCGTGTACTTTGAAATTCTCGTCGACCACTCCTCCTCTGTCCTTTGGCATCATCGCGCAAGTGCCGCACGGATGATACTCGCTCTGTATCCTGCTCCGAACCCATTCCTCAACGTTGTCTGGCGTGAGTTCGTAGTAACCCGATTGAAAAGCGGTTCCATCTTCCTGAAGTAGGTCGCTAAGGGGTTTGGTTCGTGCGATGGTCTGGAGTTGAAGAGAAATGGCTTTCAGGAGTTCGACGTCGATCGGATTGGTCAGATAGCGCGGGTCAATCGCTGGATGCACTGCCGGGTCCGCTGAATGGATGTGTATTGACCCCCTGGATAGAGGATGCTCGAGAACGCCGAGGAGAGTGAGGAAATTACCGTCTGAATCCGCAGCGAAGAGCTTGGTTGTGTCGGATTGGAACTGTGGAGACATGCCGCCTTGGAAAGCGAGCTGTTGACAGATGGCTTCGGACTTCAGGTCTCGGAGGATAAGCAGGTATTGCTGGGCGAGGCCCAGGGTGTGGCTTTTCGGTGACGAAGTGTTGAGGTTTAGGTTTGAGACGACCTGCTTGAGCGACAGTAACGAAGCCATAGCGCTCGTGGATGAGAGACGGCCTGTCTTGTTCTGGAGATAGAGATCTAGCTGTTCTTGGAAGTATGTTGAGTCGTTAAAATCCTCAATGGTCGGAATTCCAGCTTTGGTCGCATATCTGTAGAATGTGAGCATATCTGTCGATGCAGCTTTCAATGCTGTTGGTTATTCCTACCCAAGGGGTACGTAGGCATGGTCTTGCAGATTCTCGCCAACGTTTGGATTGTCAACGACAACCTGGATGTCGTGTTTCTGAAGCAGTTGCTTGCCACCAATACCGGATACTTCAAGTAATTGCGGCGAGGCGATGGTGCCCGCCGAGAGAACCACCTCCTTTGCAGCAGTTGCCTCCATCGTTGCATTTCCTTCGTTCCACCAAACAGCAGTTGCGAAGACCCCATTTATGCTCTCGCTCAACAAAATTTTCTTCACAAAAGCCCCAGTAATCACTTTCAGATTAGCACGTTGGCGAGCCGGACCTAGATACGCATTCGCAGCGTACCTTCTCGTCCCTCCGGCGATGTTCAGGGTATGAATGTAGCCGCCCAAAGCCTTGCCATCTCGAGGATCACCCTTTACGGCTAAACCAAGGTACTCGAGAGTGCGAGGCCAAGCCTCTGAAAGAGGGCCATACAGCTCCGGAAACCCATTGCCAATAGGTCCATTTCTGCCGTGAGCACTCTGATCGACGTAATCGAGCCGGAGGTCAAGAGTCTGCTGCATCGATGGCGTCGTAAGAGACTGCGGAAGTATGGTGCAAGCGCATTCCACGACCAACCTCGGTTGCCCAGCTCGCCCCAGTTATCAATGTCCTGACGAGACGGGTGCGTCCAGACCATGAAGTTCATGGCGCTAGAGCCGCCGAGTTGCTTACCGCGGATATGAGCCACAACGGTGTTGTTGGCGGCCGACTGAAAGGTATCAGCTTTCGGTAATTTACAAGCTTGGGGAGGCGTACCTGTGGAACGGTCCTGTAGTCCCAGTCGTACTGCGGGTTGCCGTACATGGACGGGAACAGACCTGGGGCAAGGACATTCAAGTCGTCGGAATAATCGCCGCCGGCTTCGAGGACCAGGACGCTCACGCCGGGGTCCTCGGTCAGGCGATTTGCGACGGTGAGGCCGGCGGTGCCGCCGCCGACTATGCTGTGACGCAATTAGGACTCAATCCAAGTACTGAGAGAAAAGTTTCTTACATGTAGTCAAAGGTCTCCGCCACCATGTTCACTGCAAAAATGCCGGCCAGAACCACTGCCTGATAATGATGCGTCCAAATCATAGTCATTAGCTGCGTGGGTGATTGGAGACCTCGGCTACATGGCTAATGACCCGTCGGGAAGGATCCCATCAATCTATATGTACTTGACGACAAGGGTCAGATGCAGGCGATGTCCTACGCTCATTATGTTTGGTGGAAGTTGTGGGTAGGACAACAGCGTCTTAGTCATGGTCGTTTCTTTTGTCTTTCGACCCTGACTTCATGATGCGTGCAATCATGCATATAGAACACCATGTAAAGTGGACTTGAACGGCGACACTGCCGTCGAAACTTGGCAGGGTAGACCGTACTAAAACGCTAGGGTGAACGAACGAGTTTACGCACGTAAGTAACGTTTGAGCATTGTAGCGACTTCCATTGGTTCGATGCAGACTTTCCGATCGGATCATAACCATTCGCAGTGGAGACGTTACATCGCCATCGGCCATCACGGTGCTGAGGATGTTGGTAATCGTGGAAACCATCGCGTCCCGCTTTTTATGACTGAGTGTCTCCAGAACGAAAGCTTTTTCTGAGCGTTGTTGATGCTATCGGATGGATATGATGTTCGTAGCGGTTACCCCCGGTTGTCGTCAAAACGCGTGACTTTCCGCGCAGTTGTTCAATGAACATATCGCCCCAGCTTATCATGATGGCTTCGTATGACTAGAGCCCAACGAAAGGGTTTCTGCTCGAGCTCTACCCCGGCCCATGAACCACTGTCATGAATGCGAGGGCTACTTGCAGCAGGGTTCTAGCTGGCCACGGTACTCTCCTTGCCTTGGTCTGACACATGCTTCAAGGCGGTTGGGAATGAGTTGGAAAAGATGTAACTTTTCTCGTGTAGTCGTAATATGCCCACAACACCTATTATACAAATATGGGTTGATGCCGGTGCAGAAGCATCAAACACACTCCCCTCTTACGCTCCTACATGATGATGTACACTCGATTGGTTCGGGACGCCTTGATTTATTGTTGACGCTTCGCGAATTCGGATCCTGGTCCGTACATGATAATGGGTCTTCGCTGCATGCCGCGATAGGCGGCTTCGGCGATGGGAGAAGAGTCGGATCGAATAACACTGCCGATGGACATGAAGAATCTAGACCGTGTTAGCGTCGTCTAGCAGTGCAACAAGAGGTTGCCATACCCGAAAGTAGCTCCTGAACCGGCCATGTACTGTCCCAGTGTCCTCATGATACCGTTGGGGCCTGCACCGTAGCGCATGATGTTGACCGAGCCTACTCAATCCCGCGGTGATTAGTCGAGGATGCGACAAGCGGGAGTAAGGCTTGCATACCAAAGACGAAGCCCATGACGGCTCCAACGGCTACAACCAGGTCAGCTTTTCTTCCTGTACCTATTGCAAATTGGTGGTGAACATACTACCACCCATCATGGCACCCATCTTGACTGCGAAAAGGTCAGCTCCAGGTCTGAGAGATCAGCAAGCAAAGTACCGTACGCTTGTCGGCGACAGACGGGCCCATGGCACCGCCATGCTGCGCAGGAACAGGAGGCATGTTGATTGAGATTGAAGAGAAAGAGCAAGAGTCGAGCTTAATTGCTGCTCAACGTCAAATCGTAAGTCCTGGTGACCGGGAGGAGCGCCGCAATGGTGGGCTGGAGAAGCTCTTCCAATTTGCGGCGGCTACCGCAAATGCCTGCAGCCTCCCGATCCCCACTTGAGCTAGGTTTGGACGAATCCAATCCGGGGTACGGTAGTTCTTCGGCGAAAAGTCAGGGGCGATAGTGGGGTCACCTCAGGGTTCCACACTGGGTCCAGTCGTGGTTCTTATTGGAGAGTGGATATCGACATCGATGTCACGCCCCGGTCACCCGACGCACAGGCCACGACTAGCCTGAAATTCTCCCGGGCGGCCGACTCAGAATCAGATGGTGTGCAGCATGCCAGCACAGTGCTACAGTGCCCTGTATGCGGCGAATGACATCAGCCCCTACTGTGACAGAATGTGTCACGTGGACCGATCTGCTCTGTGGCCAGCGCAGCTGGAAAGGCAGAACGGCGGTCCAGGTGGATCCCCCTCTACGGCTAAGGCAAGTAAGTAAGCCCAAGGCCAGGAAAGAACGAACCAGGAGTTGGAGCGAATGACCGACTGACCGCATCTGCCCGGTTCTTCAGATTAGCTAGCAAACGTGTCTCCTCTCCAGTTATACTCGACCTTTTTTTTTCCTCCCCTTCTTCGCTGCAGAACAATAACAAACACATCTCTTTGCATGAACAGTGACGGTCGCGCGCGCGGGGCCGTGCGGTACTGAATTCGGAAAGTTTTTCTCAGGAACCAGAAGCAGCACTGCCAGCAGCAGACGAGGAGCACCTCCAGCCCATGTCGGCTCTGGCGCGTGTTTCCGAACGTTGTTTGGTCCGTCCACGGGTTCCCCAGTACACACGCTAAGCGCTTAGCGAGACGGGGGCGAGACCTCTGTTCGTTCCCAAATCTTAGATTCGACTTCACCTCCCCCGTACGGAGCACGTCTGCTTATCTTCGATCAAGGTGCCGAACACGCCCCTTCGCCCGCTCCCTTTCAATTGAAGGTACGTCTCAAGCCTCACAAATGCCCCCCTGGTCTGTTTTATGTGTCCCTCCAACCCCGTCGACCCCGTCGCCGGGCGCCTGCGTCACCCCAATTGGCTGGGCCACCCCTATCCTTGCCGCGACATCATCGTTGACCTGACTTTTCTTGCCAGCGCAGCCTCATCCCTTCTCACCTCCTATCGTGCCCTATCGTGCCCTATCGAGACCCTTTCTGTTACTTGACGATACTTCTGCCGAGCGACGAGCGACTTTTGTGATACCCCTAGGGCTGCTGTGCGAATGGTGACGGAACAACTCCCCGGCGTCTCGAGACCACCACCTCCTCCCTCCACAGCCATCGATACCCTTCGATCACCATCGCCCGCCCCTTAGGTCGAATTTCTTTGTCCTACGGCCCATTCCTCGACGACCATACCCCTCATGACTGCCGTCGCGAGCCCTCCTAGCTTTCAGCAACTCAACCGACCGGCATGGAACGTTAATGGCGGACAAAGTCTGAATTCAATGAATCCAGAAGACGTCAGAGGCATGTTCATGCCGCGAAAAACGCTTCAACGAAGTAACTCATCCTCCTCTGTGTCATCGACATCCTCCAACGCCTCCACCACTACCGTCGCCACCAACAACTCGCAACCAAATGGCACCCCGGCGTCCACCAGCTCCGATATGAGCTCCTGGAGCACCGCGTCCAGGAAGCGACCTCAGCCCAAGGGCCCTTGGCCCGCGGGCAAGCCTGAAGGACAACCCGAGTTCGGCAGGCCCGTCATGCGCACCCAGATGAACGGCGTTAACGGCGCGACGTCTTTGCAGCAGGCACCTGGACAACCGCAGATGATGCCGCAGCAGGGACTCGGTGCAAGGCCGATGGGTGATCCGATGCCAAACGGGCAGCCCGTGCTCTACTTGCTTTCTCTGAATGGCACATTTGAGCGCAAGACCATTTCGGTCCCTTTCTACCCTGATAGTCTCCGAATCGGTCGCCAAACCAATCAGAAGACTATCCCTACTGCTACTAATGGCTACTTTGACAGCAAGGTACTATCTAGGCAACATGCCGAAATATGGGCAGATCGCATGGGCAAGATCTACATTAGAGATGTAAAATCGTCCAATGGTACATTCGTCAATGGCACGCGTCTTTCGCAGGAGAATCGCGAATCCGAACCCCACGAACTGCAGACGGGAGACCATCTCGAGCTCGGCATCGATATCGTCAGCGAGGACCAAAAGACAGTCGTTCACCACAAGGTTGCCGCCAAGGTTGAGCACTCAGGTTTCATGAGCCCCTCCAGCAACGTTATGGATATGAGCTTCGGAGATCTGGACCCGGCCAACGGTGGCATGATGATGCCGGCGCCTCAACCTGCACCGTATCGTGGGAGGACAGGCAGCAACGCGTCTATGGCAAGTAATGGCCGGATGATGCAAGCTCAATCGATGAGTGGCATGCAGGCGAACGGCGGCGCTGCTCGCGGATTTTTGCTAGCGCCAATTACCACTGAGCATATCGTCAAGAAGTTGCACGTGAGTGATTACCCAATCGCGACTAATACAAAGGTACTGATTAAAACCGCAGAATGAAATGAGAAGCGCGCGTCTTCAGTCTCAGGACCTTTCCCGTACCGGCCAGTTTATTGGTGCTCTATTGGGCAAAGAGGATGTCAAGGACCTGGAAAAGCCGGAAGCACCCGAGCCACCGAAACAGCTACCCAATGGTAACGGCATGCCATTCCGTCCTGATGGGAAGACGAGGTTCTCCGATCCTCCCGCTCCTCCACCTCAGCAACCTCTCCCCGAAAAGCCCGACGTCCCATCATTGAAGCGAGGCACAACCGAACGACCGAAGGCGCACTCCGCAGCTAACAGCACCACGTCGCCTATCGGCCGCGATAATTTGCATCAAATCATTCAACTCACCGAAGCATTGAATAATGCCAAGAAGGATTTGGACACGCAGACTGCACGGATCCGTGATTTGGAGGATATGCTCCGCAAGGAACGCGAGGCAAGAGAGCTAGCTGAAGACATGGCCAAGATCCTCGAGGATAGTGCCATGTCGAAGGAGGCAAATGGCGCGCCTAAGGAACACGACACTGAAGCCCTGCTGGAGGAAGCATTCGAGCCTCCACGTGAACACTCGGAGTCTCAAGACGTCGAGATGACGGATGCCGAGCCCGCTGCGAAGAAGCCAGCACCTGAGAGTGCTGAGGACATTGCCGCTCGGTTCCAGTCCAAGATAGATACCATGATGTCGGAAATGAGCGATCTGAAGCAGCAGATGGAATCTTGGAGGCAAAGATGCGAAAATGCGGAGTCAGAACGCGATGCTGATCGCAAGACCCTCGCCGAAATGGTTGCTCAGATTCGAAGGGATGAGGAGGCACGGCAGGCTGCGGCAGAGGAAAGCGCACGATCACGTTCACGTGGACGACGCAACGGCAGTGCAGGGCCGCTCAGGTCTAAATCCATTGCCCAAGCAGACGGTTCCGATGAATCCACGCCTCAGGCGACCCAAGCCGGATCCTCTTCGGAGGACCTCAGCGACAAGCCGACGCTGTCGCGCGCCAATACTATTACGCCGCTCACCATACCGCCAGGCAAGCTGGCCAAGGACCAGGCGTTGATGGCCGGAGTCCCTTATGCATCTATGCTGGGTGTGGTGATCTTAGGTATGGGTTTGATGGCGTACATCAACGGCTGGCAACCCGAGCCGGCTCCTCGTCACTGACGATAGTTGCTGGGCATCTTTTCTTCGCTTCTTTAGACAAAGCATGTCGTTGTGCTCGGGCGTTCTACATACTTATGGCGTTTTCATGCATTCACAGCGGTCATTCGTTCCCACATCACGTTGTTCTTCCATTTTTATTTACCACTACTGTCTTCACTTACCACTGTATGAATCGCGAGAACGATCAGTGTTTCCCACTTCCCTTTGTTTCTTAATTTCTTCTACAACAGGAAACTAGGGATATGCGGGCAGGAAACACATTGGGGGGGCGGAAACGGGGGCAAACTTGCCATGCCCACGTGTTTTCGAGTCCCATTTTCTCTCGCGCGCGTGTGCCGCTGCTGCAACAAGGTGTTTTCTTTTCCGAGAAAACTTTTCATCTTTTCGGGAAACGGAATTGGGCCAATTGGGACGATGGAATGACCAAACTTTTCAACACTGGGCAAAATCAAAATTCGATGATGAGAATTTCTTTTTCGCTGCAGAAAAGAAGAAGAATTGCCTCGCCTCTCAAAGGTAGGACGGCTGCTGGCTGTCTTTGAATATGCACCCGGGCTACGAGGCTCTCTACATGGTGCCGGAGAAGTGTAGAAGTAGTACTGTGTAGTGGTTAAAGGAGAGGATGATGAGTAATGCTTGCAAAGGGGAAGGGATTATAAAGACTCTTAATACTTTGAACAAGCGCCCTCGATGATTCCGGCGGTGACGATGGCCTTTGCTGCCTCGGGGTGGAGAGGGCTATTTAGGGTGAGAGACCTCGCACTGCGGTCGCACCGCGGAAGATTGATCATTGTTTCGTCCTGCTACGTCTAGGCCCCAGGAGCATACTTTTGGCAACCCGGTCTTGAGATGTCTCGAAGCCGTGTGGTTACAGGAGGTTACTCTCCGTTGCCTTATCTCCAATCAACTGTGCCCCTAGGAGGCTTATCGGGACTGAAATGCTCTCGCAATCGGAAGGAAGGAACGCCATGGAGGATACCTTATGTAGTGTGTCGTTTCTAGCCACTAAAACCCATCTTTCCCAGAACACTATGCTTGGTCAAAAATTCTCCTACAAACACAGTTACTTCCTCGACTGCGGCATCATCTGATGGCTCCATCTTTGGCACATACCTCGTGGCATGGTTGGGGAAGAGCTCTTCGAACGTGTGCACGAGAATACTCCGCCAACGAATCTCTTCATCAAAAGCTCCCGCAAACACGTCGCATCTTACCATGATAGCCCAGCGTTCCACAAGGTACTTCTCCGGCTCTTCAGCATTCGCTTCGTGCAAAGGGTCATGGTCGACCTTCAGTCTCCGTTTCGGCCGATATTCTGCCAAATCCAGCACCTCCTCGATAATCTCCGACGGTACATCATTCCCACACAACACTCGCTCAACCGCTTCAATGTCAAGCTCATGTGGTCGGTACTCAGCTACCTTCTCGAAATTCAGAAGCTCGTCATACGTCATGAGTCCCTCTGGGTAGTACTACTCGAATGGTTCCCTCGGGAGGTGGGTCCACCGTTCTGTGTCTCTGGGTTGCGGGTCTACCGAGAAGAACTGGGCGTCAGCGATGCCGTAGAAGTAGCGATGGGCGATATTGGGTAGGACTGAAAGACCTTCGTCTTCCTCAACACGTCTGGCCGTGTGCTGGTACATCTTGGTTAGTCGGTAGTCGATGTCTGGTTTTTCTGCGCTTTGCATGTCAGGATGATGACGCATGATTTGTAGACAGATGAAAGACATTGCCGTCTTCTCGTACAAGTTGGAAGTGGCCCCGTCGTTGAATTGTAAGATAGCTTCGAAAGCAAGACTCCTCTATTGGGAAGATTGTGGAAAGGAGGGAAACCGACTAATTACCTCGCAGGCACATGAGCGCAAATCCCACCACAAAATATACTGTCCGTGGCTATCAGCATACGGGACTGCCCATAACCGCAATAGAGGCTCCATCTTGCCGTGGACACGCAGCGTTCTCACAATCTCCCAGCTACGGAATCCATCCCCATTGACGTCCCAGAACTGAAAACAAGGGTTGTACCGGTACGGCTGTGACAGCGCCCCCGCCCGCCGCTCTTCGTACGGGATGAGACTTCGACACCGGTCTTCTGCGGGATGTCGGCACAAAGGGCTGTCGTCGGCGAGACTCCCTTCCTATCGGTTTTCGCCGAGGTAGCGATGCGGATGGGTTTCATGCAATTTGCGGAAGAAGGGCGTGGTTTCTCGGACGGTCTCGTCGATCATCACGTCTTGAATGTCGGGAGGGACGTAGGTGGGTGAATATTTGCTTCGCTCCTGGATGGAATGGTCTTTGATCTTTTGGACGAGCACGCGGTTGAAGGCGTTGATGTCTTCGGCTAGGTACGGTTGGACCGGGGCGCGGGAAGAGATCCGTGACGCCGCTCGCGTTGGGGTAGGAACGGATGTAGGTGAAGTTGGAGGCGAGCACCGCCCAGGGAAGGGGCGGCAGATGGTCTGCCATTGCGATTTACCGTCATGAGACACTCATAGCATGACTTTGAGACGAGACATCAAATGGTGGTGACCGTTGACTTGGAAGTGCTGTTGACGTTCAGGCTAACATTTTACTCACAGGGACACGCAGATGGGCTGACATTGGTTGAAAATGGAATCTGTCACACGGCGTCGCAGCCAATAAAGCTCCCTGCCTTTGATTTTAATTGGTCAACTCATGATACGGATGCCTCGAGGCCCCCTGCTCGTAACAGAGAGTTCATACATCGCTAGAATCGACCCAAAATCATCACGGTTGACTACGCATATCTAATTCAGTCCATGTCGCACATGGGGTTCATCATCGATACCACCCAGAGGGACAGTACCCACTGACGTCAAAAAAAAGCCATCAAATCGCCCTATTCAGGGTCTCAGATAACTTCAAAACTGTAAGCTTGAAGATAAATCAAACGTGATTCCGATTCTCGAATGACACAACTGTATTCGGACACATCATAATCCTCAATCGCAGCTACGAGCGCTGACTGATCAACACAATCGCCGTCCGCCCCGGTCTTGGAATGAAGGTCCAGATATTGAAGTCCCGGAACCCGCCGCTGACGGAAATCAATCGCCTTTATTTGATTGAAGCATTCCAGTCATGTCGCATCTCCCTTCTGTGCCTCCCTCATAGCAACGCCCGTGTCAACAAACAAAGCAGGAAATTTCTCTGGTTCGTTAGAGCTCCCTGTCGCATGTCATATGTTGCTCGATTATCCTTCCCTCAAACTTGGCTGTCGCGTCGTCAAGTTCGGCCGATCTTTACACAGCTCGATAGCAAAGTAAACTTGGAATGCTGGAAATGAACTTCGTAGACCACTTTGGTAAGGCCTTCGTACCATTATCTTGTCAGGCACCGGATACTGACAGGCTCTTAGACGGCTGCTCCCTTCTCTACGAGGATGACCGCACGACAGTCACTTTCGAATACGTAATGGAACCACAAAACCGCGATCGCTCGATGCCCTTCCCGGCATACGACGCCCAAGCAACGCATCCTCACGACAACATACGGGCATGGCTGGACGGTATCGTCATGGACGAAGAGCACAAGCCGCTCGTGACCGACGTTCTCCACGCGCTCAGTGGCTTGCAGCACCCGGCAGAGAACCGACAGACCGGGACCTTTGCGAAAGCCAAGAAACACCAGACGCAAACGAAGGTTACTGTGAGGACAATGGGCCCCGGCTTCACCGGAAGGGCGCCGCCCTTTCCTTCCACCGAGTTCTTTGCCAACATCGTCGTGGTCGCAATCCTCCTCTTGTTTGCGCCGGGATTTACGCTGTTGGCGGCTGGTGTTTTCTTTACCTCTCGAGTTGCGGAGAGATGGGGTGGTCATGACTGATGATGCTTGGACTAATGGATACGATTTGAATGCTTAATGATCTTTACGGAGGATGGCTGATGATAAGATATGACGGCGGTTTAGAAGTTATGTAGAGCTCAGATGCCCCGCATGACGACAAATCTCATGATACTTGCACGGAAGAACCCATCTTGAATTTGATCTTTGTTTGAACAAAGGGCAGTGTGTCATGCGCCTTGGGTAAACCGACTACTTCCGGTGACCGGATCGGCGAAAAGTGGACCCAACAGCCCGAACATCGCCGTCGACGCCCGGCCTCTCCCAGTCCAGTTGATTCATGACACCGATCCGCTATCTATCCACTGCCACGTTCATATCCCGCCGGAGGCAATATTCGCCCGGGACCAGCGGTCGTCCAGGGAGCCTGAATGTCATCTCATTTTCGCATTGATCGGCAGGCGGGCAGCCATTGTGTGTACGGTCGCCGGACCCAGTGTTCCGGAGTGGCGTACTTCCGGTGAACTTCCAGAACAGGGCGTCCTCGAAGATGCATGCAAGTCTGGCGAACTTGGACGAGATGGTGGCATTTCTGGAAGATCGCGAGATCTGCGTCGTTCAGAAGGCAGTTCGTCCCGCTCATGCTCCACCTCTTCGCTCAGGGCTGTCTCTCCTTCGGCACTCCGCGGCCGTCTGATGTGCGTACACTACCCGGCCCGGACGGCAGAACCACGCATCAGATGGACAATTCACACTTTCACTCCTTGAGTGGATCTTCCGTGGGAATTCGAACCCTGCAGGGCTGCTGGATTTGCCAAGATAGCCATGATTTCTACGCGGTCTCGGCCAAACGGCGGCCTACCGCTGATGGCCGACAATTTTCAAGCAGAATGAGCATTGTTGGTATAAGTGTTTATGTTTTCTCAACATCGGATGGCAGCTAGATCGACCCAAAGATGAAATCTTTCTAGTTTTACGCAATAGGATACATTCTCAATACTTCTGTTAACCCTCGCCCATGCGACATTCCGAGCCTAAGAACCCTGAGGCAGGAGCCATCTTGGCAACGCAAACATGGTCCTCGTTCCATGGAACCGGCTACCCACCGGCCTCCCTCGCAGAGCATTCGGATCCTTCAGAAAAACGATTGTGGACGGCATGCATCGCCAGATCGAGGACCTGGCTCGACAGGTCACTGCAGCCCCGAGACCTCACAGCCTCCATATCCAAGACGACGTTCTCAACCCACCCAAGAACAGCCCCTTATACCCCAACTCCCAGAACTATGATACAGTGGCCTGGACGAAGGCATTCATTAGTCTCTATGAGTCGGAGCAAAAGGTCTTAGTTCGCCTTAAAGGCCTCGTGTCGATAGTGAAGACTGTGTGTGCGAGAAGGATGTATCATGAGATTCTACATGAGCGCCGTTTTGATTATGAAAGCTGCGTACATCTTCTAGATGTCTATGTCAGCTGAAGGCGATTGTAAAACAGGGACTCTTCCACCACTTTTACCAGCATAGTGTCACGAATATCGGACCCAAACTGAATATATACTTCAATATGAATTTCGCTGTCTACCTACAGAATAAAAGTGTCCCGCCAGATGCAAGATGCAATGCCGTCAAAGGCTTCAGAGAATACAAAAGTATTGAACAGAAAGATACCTATGGACAAGAAATTATGTGAAGTCATTTACTGACTGCTGTCGATCTTACTGACCGCTGTCGATAACAGCGGGGACGTTGCGGCTGGTCCAGGCGCTCCAATCCTTGCAGACCTGGTCAGTCTCGGCGGGAATCTGTAATTGTCTAAGCTTCTCGGGCTGGACGAGGAGCTGAGAAAAGAGACCGGCGGATGCGTGCCAGGCGATGTGGCAGTGGAAGGGCCAGACACCAGGGTTCTCGTCAGAGTCGAACTGCAAGACCATGTGGCCCTTCCCGCGGACTTGCTGCACGTCACGGCGCTGAGGGTTCGTGGGGTTCGTGATGGTACCGTCCCAAGTCAAACCGTCGCCCTCGTGAAGGATGTACATGTTGAAGCCATGAAGATGCATGGGATGACTGGAGAATGGTCAGACAAAGTCTTGGTTGTTGCAAGCCACAGTACTTACGCAGCAGGGCTGTTGTTGCTAACGACGATGCGGACGCTGCCGTTGCTGGCGAAATTTTGAACGTTCCAGTCAGCTTCGAATGTCAAGTTGCCCTTGTTGGACTGCAGGAGCGTAGGGTTGTTGAAGTCGCCACGGAAGTCCTCGCCTGCGAGTTTCCACTGGACGATTCCGGAAGCGTTGCGGGTGACCTGGATCTCCATGGTCTTGGTAACATCAGCGGCAGGAGGGGTGAGCTTCATAACCGGCTTGGTCATGGCCAAGTCGTCGTTGACGCAAGTGCCGGGGTCAGGAACGTTCCACGCAGAGCTGGTAGGCGCCTTTTTCTCGTCGGCCTGGTCATAGTATAGAGCAGCGAGAGCAAAGGGCTGGTTTGTCAGACTGCAGCTGGTAATGTTGCTGCGGATCCAGAAAGCGCTCTTGGAGTCACCAGCGTTGGCCTTGACAAGTACGTCGCTTCTCTGGCCGATGCCGAGTGTAACAACCTTGGTGTCATAGGGCTCAACCTCGACAAAATCGTTGGCGATAACCGTCATGGTGTGTCCATCAATAGAAAACCTTTGTGTGCCCTCTGCTCCAGTGTTGATGAGACGAACACGGTGGGTCTTGCCCGTCTGGAACTTGAACTTGGAGATGCCAGCATTGTTGGTGCACTTGGTCTTGTCACCAGCAGCCACGGTGGAGCAATTGAAGTTACCCTTTCCGTTGATGAGGTTGTTGTCGGACAAGGCCAATCCGCTTGCGTTAGGTTTAAGAATGTCCTCGACAATGTCAAAGTACTGCTTGTGGTACCAGTCTGCCATAAAGGTCAGCCATATTCAGCCAAAATATCTGCAGTGAAGGGTTGTAAGTTACCAGAAACAATGACTGGGCCGACATCAACATCGTACTTGCTGTTATTGGGGCCGTAAACCACGATGGGGCCGAGAGCACCGCCTACATATTGACTGGAGTAGTGAGAGTGATACCAAGAAGTTCCGTACAGGGTAGCCTTACTTACATATTAGCAGCGTTCGTCAAAATATCTGCCAAGCTTCCTGGTTTTGCGGACCAAACCGGTCTCTTCGCAGTTACTCGAATACAAACTCACCTGGAACTTGTAGGTGTAGCTCTTGCCGGGAGCAATGGGGCACTGGCTGATCGCCGGGACACCGTCTTCCCACTGGGTGTTCAGCTGCCTAAAGCCGTGCCAATGCATTGTAGTGCCTTCAGGGCCGTCCTGGATATTGTTGTGGACAGTGACTTGAATCCAGTCTCCCCAGTTGGCTTCAATGGTGGGACCGGGGTAAGCACCGTTCACGAGAAGGACCTTTCTCTCATAACCATCGGGAGCTATGACACCACGGCTGACAGTGAAGTCGTAGTTGCGGACAACGCCAGTGTCAGGCCATTCCTTGTAGTAGTTGGTGCCATCGGAAGTACGCGGGCCCCAGGGGAACCCATCCGGCAGGGGGTTGTTGTTCAAAAAGTTAGGAAGATTGGGAGCTTGCGGTGTTCCAAGAGCGCAATTTCTGCGAACGATGTCAGTGGTGCTTCTATGAGACTACTCAGCAGAGGCTAGCTACCCGTTGGTCTTCTGTTGATCCAGAGCTGCTTGGACTGAAAAGAGCCAATTTAGGCCGCCTTTCGTGTAGTTTTTGAGGGCTACCATCTTGGCAACTAACCGGGATCGGTCAGAAAAGAGTGTAAGTAAAGAATGTAATCAAAGCTTGAGCGAGTGGACGATGAAGAGATACAACAACCAAGACGTGAGGTGAGCATGTTTGAGCTATATACTTATCAAAAGGGGGCTCGAGTTGAGCAGAAGTCGAATACAGATCGGACGTTGAACGGTCTCGACTACAACATCCCGGCTTCAACGCTGCTCGAGTCGGTCATCATGCCAGGTAGGCGGGCTCGGGATTCGGGAACCTCCATGTTTAGACGTCTACCATGCCAATACTACCAAACTTGATCCGATCGGCACCAGGGCTACTGCAGAAGATTCTTACTTCCATAGTAGCCTCTCGCGCATGGTCTAAGAATGGCGCCAGCCACATGCGTAGTCCTTGTTATTCTAGCGCCATGTATGTGTCTTGTGCCTGAGAGTCCGGACGATCATCACCAGGCGGTCGGTAAGCTTTGTCTGCGGGCTGAATGAACCAGATACGAACAATTGACATTGTTTCCAAATACAGATCGCAGAGGTTCGGAAGTTCCCGAGACCTGAAGTGTTCATTGGAAACTTTGGTAACTAGCATCAGGCATCGACTGAGCAAGACACACCGCAAGGTGAAGGGCTAATATCGCGGTGCCTGGTATAGCCGTGACTGTCAAAAATCGTCATTGGACCAGACTTGCTGATCTCACATTGCCAAGAGGCCGCACAATGGGGGCTCAACTGAACGGCAAGCCGCCGGTTGGAACTGAAGCGGGTGTGACGGGAGCCTTTTCGATACGAAGGAGCTAAGGTTAGAGTTCGTTCGTGCACTTACACACGCGGCCGTCCAACAAATCTGGAATCGCGGAATGGACCCCCTTGAAAACGTATCTGAACTACATCCTTAGTCTGACACGAGAGAAACTCGCGGCTCAAAATATCAGGTCGAGTAGTCAATTCCGTCGGAAGACGGAAAAGCGATGCAGGATGCAGCTATCAATGGTGGCAGTGCAGCAGCACGACTTGATGGTGCTGGTGCTGCAGGAACGAGATTGCATGGGTTTCCAACCCGAGAACGACAAAAGCGAACGATGACCGTGAAACGTTAAAACGGACGTCCGAGGAGGCGCCAGAATATTGAACAAGGCTGGTATCATACCAAGACTCCAAAAAACTGTCAGCATCTCGCGAGAGATGCCACAGAACGTCGTCCTTGCTCGGCGTCCGAACCGAGTCATCGGCTTTCTGGGCTGCTCCTGGCATCTCAGCCTCAGGGGCCCGAGCTCGGACTGTGCGGCCGCTCGAGTCTGCAGCGTGTCCGAGCAGTTAACCAATACGGTTGTGGCAAAGTTATGTAAACATCGGATTTCTTAATTGGAATAGCATCACCTCCACCTGGAAACACGCTGTCGAAGTCTCATGCTAGAAACGCTTGATTCTGAACCAATGCCTTGCAGCCAGATGATCGGCAGGGAGAGCTTTAGGGCTGATGGGTAGCATCAATGGAGTTAGTTTCTTTGAATAAGGGGAGGAAATGCAACCCAATCTCAAGTGACCCCATGTCAGCTTCAATAGATCGTTCTGTGATTGGGGGCAGGATAACTGGGATGATCCCCTCTACACCAAGCCACGCCACGCCGGCACCTGCTGCAGCGCAAGGAGGGCGCTCGGGCAGATTTCCATCAGTCGCGCCTCTTTATTGCCGGGAACCCGTAGTAGCCGCCAGTGAATCGAGGCCAAACAGATCGGTCCCGGAAGGCGGTTGTCTCGGAGACGGAACGGTGTTGCATTTTCCATCGTGCGTTCTGCAAGGCTCTGTGACAACCAGTCTCAAATGCTCGGTCGACTTCTTCATCTTGCGTCGGAACGTGCGAGACCGAGAACAGATGGCAAGAGTGATTGATCTTGGCTGCAGCTAGACCATCTCTTGGCTTGCAGAAGGCGCATCTCTGTTTTTGGCAGTCTGACCGTACGGCCATGACTACGACTCTTACCAGTGTCTCTCACTCGAGCTCCAAGTGGCGGAATGGCACCTGTCAATACCACAATGGTTGCGTATTTCAGGATCAGTTGCTCGGCAGCACGCGATGATCAGACAGATGAGAATATTGAGGGTGGACACCAATGCTCTACGGCATCGTGACCCGGTAATGAATCGAGGTATCCTGATGGGACTCATTAGGTATTTTATGACCATATGACTTCTCCCACTGGCGAGGAAAAACTCAAAATCAATCAGAAGGACATTCTTCATTGTTCTCTGCATTATTTGACACTTGTAGCGTCGCAACGAACCGGAATCAGGGGCCAGGGCCAGGATTGAAGCAATTCAGTGAAGTCAGAAAACTGTTGGTATAGGAGGATCAGGAGGCTTTGGTCACCTGTCAAGAAGATTGATGGCTTTGCCAAGACTGTTGAGGATCCTATTTCTGTCTCGGTAGGGGTGCCATTCCTGAGGGCGGTCAAGCCAGCACCGCCAAGAGAACTCGCTGTCAGCATTCTATTTCGCCCTGTAGCGCAGAGTATCGAGGTAAAGATTCAGCGCATCCATTTATTGCCCAGGGCCGGCTATTGTGAGGCCGATCTGGAGTTTTTTCAGATGGGATACTGCTTTCAGGATGACCGCAACGAAGTCGGCATATCACAGCGGCAACCAATGTGAGTCAAGTTCTATTTTGAACATGGGAAGGCCTAGAACCGCAGAAGATTAAGTTTTCGTAGCTCCACAGGCAGTTAGCTGTCTAAAACTTAGTATACCTGCAAATAATACAAACACAACAAGTGTGCTCATCCTACGCCATCTGCCCTAGCCTTGAGACTCACGTGCGTATCACTACGATGCCTTTCGCTGGCACAATTCCGACAATGCCATCAAAGTCACGAATGCAAGTTTGTTGCGCCCAAGTTTTACCCAATAAATTTCACACATGCAAGTTTGAGTTAGTGGCTTTCAATTAAGTATGAGTATCACACGAGGACCGACACTAAGAGATTAATAGGGGATGAATAATCAAATTATATGGTACACTTGAGTAAGCAATAACTTTCAACCGCATGGATTCACTTGCCCGCGCGTTGATCTCGCCTTTGAGATATCAAAAGTTCCCATCCAGCCAAACAACTTCCCAGCTATCTCAAAACGCCAAACAGGTCAAAGGAAAATCATGTCATGTCATATTCACCTCTAAAGGGTTGGAGAATACCAGCAAGCCACGTCAGCGCGAAAGATAGTACGCGGATTCCCTATCGAATTACGAAGAGGAGTTCAGTTTCGAAAACGAAATTCAAACTATTGAAGGAAAGAACTGATGTCATAGTAACAGTGGCTTTTGAGAGCTTACACTTGTGTGGTTCCTGCTTGTGTGGTTCCTGCCCTGAAGAAGACGAGGTCTTCCATGACTTTGCAAGAACTAGGCTGCGACGGTATGCTACTGAGAGAGTCTAGATTAACAGAATTAAGAATCGGGACACATTCACCTGAACCTTGTCGGACAATGGGGATCACTCAGTTTCGAAAGACTTCCGTTGAGCAGACGATAGAAGTAATCAGTTGGGACGAGAGCTTTGGGACAGATTATGTCTGCCGGTGGCAACAACACCAACTAATATTGCAAGATGGCGGCATGAACTTACAGTGTGCCATTTAGCAGTGCAAGTACAAGACATGATTCGATGGCCAAGGTAGTTATCAGAAGAAACATTAATTCAAGAAACTTCTCGTTTCAGATTGATGTGCAGTAGTCTAGACTGTCTGAAGTACGGTTGAAAAGTTGTGCCTTCCCAAATGTTCTCTCGATAGTAAGAGTAACATTCGGAGGACGGCGCATAGTCCGTCGGATCCCGATACCTGCTCAAGTTTATTTTCCTTCCAGAACAAGCCGCAGCAGCTCCATATCAACATGGAGCTGTCTCTTTGCGGAAGACTAGGTTCTCAGGTTAGGTACAGCCCAAAAAAGCTCTCTGCCATGGTTGACCCCTCGGTTTCACATAGACCATCAAAGGCCGACCTGTCAGAAACCTGCAGGCACGTTGCCGTTGGCACGTGACCCCACACGTCGCTAAAAGTACCTCCTTCAAGCAGTACTGCCAGATACCCAACCCAATCATCATCATACACCTCACCTCCCCCGTGAAGCCCCCCGAAGCTTGTAGCTGGTTCAGACACGCGTTGATCTCACTGGATTCTAGGGGTGTGATTCCCAAGCCAAATCGGCTTCTTACTAATCCTTCACAGCCAAAGCCTCCCGTCAGTTTGCTTCACGTACCCAACAAGCTGATCCATATATGAAGGCTCACGGCATGCGTCAAAACATCACATCCAACACACTTGATTACGTCTTTGATCTCATCTCATAGTAAGAACAAGGCGCGGCTGAGATGGTTCTCCTATACTTTAAACAGGTTAGCCATATACCATACCAGCTCGTTGCACAAGCTGTTTTCCAGCAATACACGTGACTCAAATACTCAGAGAGCAATGACTAGCGCAGAAGCCGAATAGGGACAAGCAGACAAGATAACAAAGAGTGTGCTTCCGGACTACTGAGGGTAGTCATTTTGGTTGAACTTAAGACTACCCGTGGGTTGCGAGCAACTATAACGAGATAGTGGCAACGGCCGGGAAACATTCTCCAAGACGCCTCTTTGCTGCAGTGGAGATATATATATGAAGGCGAAACGTGTAATTCATTGGGAAGTCCTCTAACTGGGCTGACCTGATGATCTAGTGCACGCTTGCACTGAAACTAACACGAGAAGATTGGATTGAAGATAAGCGCAACTTCATTAAGAATTAGTCAGTTTATACTAGGCACCAGAGGAAGTCGTTAGACGTAGTGTAGGGATAGCAATTACCCGGCCCACGGGTCCCATAGGTACCCGCTAAATAGGTAGGTAATTATAAGTAGTACCTATAGGTAGCAAGCAATTACCTATAGGTACCTATAGTTTAAGTGGGTTTAGGTATTAAGGCTTATAGATATAGTATAAATACTATACCTATAAGCTTAGGTAGCCTATAGGCAGAATTACCTATAGGTAGTAAGTATTTTTCATTAGAAGTTATAGATATTATCTATAATAATTATTACGGGCTACGCCCGGGTAGAGCTATCTGGGCTTCTGCCCAGATTCACCGCTTAGGGCCTACCCAGTAGCTACCCACAAACCTAGCGTAACCTTACTGCAGCGGGAAACTCTTCTCTTTTCTTCTTTAGCTTTAAATAAATAGTATTACGCAACCTCTTATTATATAGACTTAGGTTTAGCCCTTCGCATATTTAAAGCTTACTATTATAATAACGAGAGATAGGTTAAGCGCTGCTCCCTACTAGTTACTAAGATAATTAATAACCTAATAGCTAATAGCTAAGGCGAGCTATTATATACTAACTTAGCAATAGTATTAAACTACCTCTAGTAATAAATATAGAAGCTATAGAGGGGTAATTAGTAATTAGCTATACCCCCCTAGATAACTATTATTAGTAGACTACTAGTAATACTTAGTATAGTAACCTAGAAGCTACTACTCTTACTCCTAAAGTTCTTAAGTTAGTAGAGAGAATATATCTTATAGGCGTAATAAATAAGATATATTCTTGCGATTAACTAGGTCTTTTACTCTATAGATATAGAGGTATAGTATATTATTAATTTATATTTAGATATTAATCCCTAAATAGTAGTCTCTACGTTTTATAGAGCAGGCAGTAAGAGAGGAAAATACAACCCTAAGGATTTTATAGCCTTCCTCAACTAAACCTAAAAGAATTATAACTTATAGCTTTAAGTAGTGGCTTAACTATAGACCCTCTAGTAGAGAGAGATAGAGTTCCTCTTAGCCTTCTTACTGAGATTTAAGTAGACCCTAGCTAATGCGGGGGGTAGCAACTAGCCTAGCTAGGTCTAGATATTCCTCTTAGAGGCTGCTCTTAATCCTTAGCTAAAAGACTAGTTAATTACTATTAATCTACCTTCTAATTATAGTGGGTAGCTCTTAAAGGTTTAGAATATCGCCTAGAAGATTAAATACTAGAAAGCTTTAAGCTATTTCAAAGCGCCCTACTAGAAGCTAGTAGGTAAGAATACTAATAGAGATACCTATATAACTAGAGCAGTATATGTCTTGAGGGTAAAGGAGAAATATTGCCCCTAATAGGACTTAGAGTTATTCTCTAATAGCTACTTAGTATATCCCTAGTAGTAAAGAAATAAGAATACCTACTCCAAAAATATTTATATCTACTATACTTATAGGTTTAAGGGCTATATTATGTAGCGCTACTTTATAAAGGATAACTAGCTACTAAAAGCTACTAAAATCAGAACCCTAAAAGTTAACTCTACTAACTAAGAGGAGGAGGAGGACTACTAAGTAGAGATATAATCCTCTAATAATAATAAAGAGTTAGGACAAAACTAACTCTAGAGCAAAATTAGGCTCTAGAGCTTACTAATGAGGAGATATTAAGTTAGAAATAATATAAAATAGAACAGCTATATTATATAATGATAAAATCAAGTTTATAGCTAATATATTTAGTTATATATCCTATAGAATCTATGTAGTAAATTTAGGTTTACTTAGAAAGTAGCTACCCTAGATTCTACAGTATTTATTAAATAGCTTAAGACTTCCTATCTATCTAACTAATATTTATCCCCCTCAAACGCTTATTTAGCCTTACTTACTATATCTACTATCACTCTCGCTTTAACCTCTTAGCTAATACTATTTTTAATACCTCAATTATTAAGATTAATTAATATAATAAGGCTTAGCTCTCCTAGATAATACTTAAGGAGATCTCTAATAATATTGATATTACTAACGCTTTAGAGGAGCGGCAGTATATTATAAGAGAGGCTTTTAACTACTCTTCTCTTTTAGATAAGGATAATATTAAGAAGTATCTTAAGATCTTTAATAATTTATTAAATCTCTTTATTATTATTATAGAAGATACCTATTTTTAAGCTAGATCTAAAGAGGAGGATACTGGGGATAGCTCTAAAGATAAGCTAATCTCTTCATCTAGCACTTAATAGCTAATATACTTAACTTAATTATCCTAGCTTACCTACTTACCTATACCTCCTATATCCTACTAACTACCTCACTTATCTATAACCTACTCCTCTAAGTTAATATAATAAAAGCGGAAAAGAACTACCTTACTAATAAATCTTAGCTCTTCTTCTAATAGCGAATAAATATATGATATTTTCGCTCCTATATTTCATAAAGTTATTTTCCTAAATAAACCCTTAGTAATACTATATGAAATCCTAAGATATTTAGAGTAATTATTTATAGTTATCTTACTAGTATATAATATATTTTCTCATTAGATATCTTTCCTTTATATTTACTACTAAAACTTAATTTTAGATATATCTACTTATAGGTAGTACTACATAGTGTTAACTCATAGGTACTACTACCTATGGGTAGTAGTACCTATAGGTAATTAAAGTGGGTACTACCCATATGGGTACCCGTGGGTAGTTAGCAAGCCTAACGTAGTGTAAACAGGCTGTTCTTCAGACCAAGGTGCATTGATGCTGCGCTCGGTATCATTTGTTCGCTTGTAATGGTATGGTGTTCTTGAAGGGCCCATGGCGAAGCCAATTAACCCCATCCGTTATCCCGTTTGTTGCCCCTCGAAGCCTGTGTTACGATCAAACAAGAGGCGTAACGTTGAGCAGTATGGGGAAGATGAGATCGAGAAAAAGAAAATAGACACCTCCCGAGAGACAATGGAGATTACAAACAAAGTTCCATACTGAGAGACCTGGAAGTCATACGTGCCACTGCTCCTCCAACATCTAGATGAACGTTTCGATGCCACCGATGTCGAGAAGGGGAGGTTTCGAAGTCTAGGGACAAGGAAAGTCTAAATTAAGACGCGATAGTCTTATGAAGAACTAAGCTACCGTAACGACTTAGTCCTATTGAAAGATTACATTAGCTCTCGTTGAACTACCTCTGGCTGAACTCAAGCTTTTGAGAATGGCATATACGTGATGCAAGATATAGCAAAAACATTTCTTGGCGCACGTAGGCGCTTTGCTGATTATAGATGGCAAAACTCGGATAGGTATCTAGATAGCGAGACAGAACATAAGCAAACATGCCTCAGTACAATATCTCGTATTTACATGTGCACCATATTGCACCCCCCTTTGTTGCTCGGGGAATCGAGCGATCGTGGCTGCGAAAGCCGCTTAGAACATCTTGTGGAGCAATTGTCTCCACTTGGGCCACTGAGCAACCTTGGCACGGAAGGCATGGATCTCATCCCAGTCGTGCTCACGGCGGCCAGTGTCAAGGTCGATCTCGGAAAGCTTGAGGAAGCCGTTGCGCTTCCAGAGGTAGCCACAAGCCCAGAAGAAAAGGACGACGGGTAGGGCCAAGTAGGCCTTGAAGAAGTCCTCGGCAGTAGCCAAACCACCTCCCGGGGGAGCGATAGCGACGAAGAACTGGGCCAGCAGAGAGATAATGACGAGGAAGAGACCGAGCCAAGATCCGGCAACTCCACCGACGGCGCGGAAGGGGAGCTCATCAAGGCTGTGGCCCTGGGCCTTCCATGCGGCACGGAAGCGGATGTGGGCGGCACAGATGGATCCCCAGGTGAAGAGGGCAGCCAGACCAGAAAGAGACAGGAGCCAGTCGAAAACGACACCGCCGGATGACGCCAGACGAACGTAGGCAAGACCTCCAAAAGCAAGGTTGAGGGCGACGGCAGGGAGGGGGCGTCCAGACCGGTCAATGTAGCTGAAGACCTTGGGAGCGTAACCTTGCTGAGCAAGCGCAGTCAAGGTACGCGATCCACCGTAAACGCAAGAAACACCGATGGAGATGACGGAGACAAGAATGACGACGTTCATGAAGCTGTCGTAACCAATGAGGCCGGCGTCGAGAGGGGCCAGGACGAAGGGGGAAACGCCGTCGGCGTACGGGTTACTCGAGTTGAGAAGACGGTCGTCGGTGGAGCTGACAAGGAGGCCAACAAAAGTCAAACCAAGGACGTAGAAGCTTTGATCTCGTTAGCTGCGGTTACCATGAGACAACTCGACCGAACACTTACACAGTGATACGCCAGAAGACCTGCTTGATAGCACCGGGAAGGGCCTTGGCGGGGTTTTTAGACTCAGCGGCAGCTAAACCCACAAGCTCGGTTCCGGAAAAGGAGAAAGCAGCGGTAACGAAGACGGAGCAGAAACCACGGAAACCATTCTGGAAAGCGCCAGGGTCGCTCCAGAGGCGATTGCCCCAATATTCATCATACTTGCCGCCCTCAGGGCCACCACCACAGATAAGGACGATGGCAACGATCATGAAAATGATGGTAGCGATGAGCTTGAAGGCGGAAGACCAAAATTCCTCCTCGGCATAGCCCAAAGTTCCGAAAATGTTGACGATGATGATGAAGACCCAGAAGACCGTAATCCATACTGCCGTACTTATTTCTTTATTCCAATATTGTATCGTGAATGAGCAGACTGTTAATTCGAGTGGTAATACGATGACCCATTGAAAGACCTATGCCTTGTCAGTTGCACGGTTCGTAAGAGACGATGGGGCCAATCATACATAATTCCAGCCCATGGCAAAACCCCAGGAAGGATCGAGGAAGCGGATAGAGTACGTGTAGAAACCACCAGAGACCGGGTACATAACGGCGAGTTCACCGAGAGCGTAGACGACGTTGAAGATCATGACACCAGCGATAATGAAGCAGATGAGGACTGAACCCGGGCCACCCTTGGTGAGAGCGCTACCGGAACCGACGAAGAACCCAGCACCGATGGAACCACCGATGGCGATCATTTGCAAATGGCGAGACTTCATGGAGCGATCGAGTTCGCTGCCACCAGTACCCCAATCACCTGGAGAGACATTGAGTTAGCATGCGACCGCAAGTGAGGCACCATTGCTGATGCGGGGTCTCGGGCAGGCAACGACGGGAGTCTGCAGTGAGGGGGAGCCTACGTCTTTGGAAACTTTTCAAGTTGAGACCATTGCGGGTCATGAAGTCATCCTCGCGGAAGGTCTCAGGAACATGGCCATCGCCAGAAGCGTGGGCATGACCCTTTTCGGAGTCATACGGTGGCGTGACGCCTACGTCAGTCGCGTCCTTGGACATGGTGAAGTTATCGCCAATGGCTCAAGATCATAACTGACGACTAAATGATGAAGGAAACGATAGCGCGTTGGAGCGTGTCGAGACAGCAGCCCTGGTCAACGACGAGAGAAGCGGTGTTACTTTGTAATGTACTACAGGAGTATGAGAGGAGGGAGGTAGGCTGGATAGACAGGCGACGCGGGATGCTGTTTTAATAATTATTCAAGACAAGTAGCGATGGGAGGGAAGCATCCAGCAACAGCGGCAGCATGTGCAGATGCAGCAGGACAGGGAAGACACCTCTCATGCCAGGCCAGGCCAGGCCAGACCAAAGAAAGGACAGTGAGGCCAGGGTGCAGGGAACGGCAGGCAGGCAGGCAGGGACGTGGGAGGCAAGTTGGCATGGTTCCGTCGCGAAGCAGGTGCACCATGCGGGCTCGGGCGAGCAGCTCAAAGGGACGAGGATGGGAAGGACCAACCAGCGTCCTCACCGGAACGATCCAACGGATGGGAAGCTGCCAGCCTGCACCACCGACCGGGGGTCCCCGGTGTGGGTGAACCCCGTTCCTTCCTTCCGTGACCCTACCAGTATTTGGTTTTTCTTCGTTTCTTTCTCGTTTCCGGGATGCGCTCCTCCCCGGGAAGTCATCCATGATAGCTGCGCCGCTAGCCTGCAGAAACGGTAGGCGACGAGGACGATATAGACGAATCATCAAGATTGAGGTGGTTGTCTTGGCGGCGATTGGACCGGTCGGTCAGCCGTGACAGAAGCAGAGATAGCGCAGGAGGTTGGGAGGGACGGGGGCAAACTTCAAAGGCACTTGACTTTGATCGTACAGATGTACAGAACGGTGGAATATGTATGGAAGGCAAAGAAGGCGACAAGGTCAGCACTCCTCCCGAAGCGCATCATCACGTCGAGAGACTCAGGATGATGCAGTATCACTTGACATGATTGGCAAGCAGACTGCTGGAGGCAAGGCTGGCGGACAGATCGGTGCTACCTTAGTATCCTCAGTTGAAAAGTCCCAGTCTAGAAGTGCTGCCTTGGACGGCATCAATTCGTACCTTGTGCATAATAGGACTGATCTCCCTTGAATCTTGATGGCTAAGGTAAGGTAAGGTAGGCACATTATTCTCGCGGACATAACCCTGCCATCCGAGGTAATCGAGACGGCTTGGCAGAGCCAGTGAGCTTTCTCAGAGGAGAAGGTGGACAGGAAAGGTCAGTGGACGGTATTCTTGCCAAGTGATTAGGACAAAGTGGTGGTCCTCATTGGTAAGCCTTGGCTCGACGATTATTAGTGATTGGGCCCCAACAGCGAGAGAGTGCGATGTTTTGTACGGATACATACAGTACCAGGAAATGGAACTGCTGCCACATACATAGGTGAACCGTGCTCCTCTGACCGTGCTCGTGGGCACTGGTCACTTTGGGGCGGCGCGGGGGTGGGACGGGGTCGGACTTGAACCTTGACCTAGGAGATATTTCGAGGGAAAGCCCCAGGGGTGAGTGACATGCTGCAAGCTGCCTAGTCCGCGCTAACAGACGAAATTGACCGTGATCCATGACCTACCTACCTTGGGAAAAAATTCTGTGAATGTGATAGAGACGCGTGCAAATTTCTTGGCTTTGCCAGGAGATGAGGAGGCAAGAGACGAAACCAGCAGTCGCCGGCCAGATGCAGGAAGCGCTGCATCGTGTTTCGGTCCAAGTGAGGAAGTCGAAGAGAGCACTTGTACTTGCCTCTCAAAAGACAGATACTTGCTTCTTGGACTTGGATTTGGGGCCCAGAACACTGAAAGCAGGAGCTTCACAGTGTTCCATTCCTCCCGTTGGATGAGGTGCCACACCGAAGTTCGAACACGGAAGGGATGAACTGCGCCCCACTCCACCCAACTGCAATTGCAACCATAAGCTTGACACTCCCGCGACTCTTTCTCATCTAGAGGCTGACATAATATAAAGTAATCGTGTCTTTGACTTTGAATACGTATATTCACACGCAGCCTCCCCGATGCGAGTGTTGTAACTTGTCTCCCGGCGCTACCGAGCTGCAGCCAAGGTCTTCTGGGACAGGGTTGTGTGGCTTGGTGCTCTCGGCCACCTCACATACCTTCAAGCCATCGCTTCAGCAGCTTCCTGTTCGGGAAGGCACGCGACGAGCTTTATTGCTTGAATCTCGTAGCCAGCCTTTCTCTTGTTGGATGCGGTGTTGCATCTGAGTTTCCAGACCAGAGGTTATTGATGCGACACCGCATCCAAGGGGCCACTCCCACAGTCTGCCCACGCGCAATGCAGAGTCCTCGCGGCTAACCTTCCTGCCATTTTGATTGACCCTTCCGACTCTACTTCTACTGTCTATTCGCACCGATCGGCACGGGGGCCGCGGGGCAGACGCCCTCCACTGACGATGCCGAAGAATCCTTCTAGAATGCGGCCAGCCCGTCAAACCACACCATCACGACGACACGACCTGGCGCGACCCCAATTTCCTGTCGCTGCTCATCGCCCAACCCGTCAATCATTCGCTTGGTTGACTCAACCTTTCTCGATTCCGTGCCGCAACTAATCCGATTCAGCGCGCCACGATTCAACATGCCCCCTCCAACGGCCGCTGGCTGTTAGTGACTCAGTGGATCACCGCCCACGCCGGTTCCCCAATTGCGCATCATACCATCCTCAGGGGGTTTACGCAAATGAGCCCTGCAATTGGCTTGCGATAACCTCAGCATTCCCTCGTCCGGCGGGAAAAATGGGGAACAAAGTCTCGGCAAAGATAACAGTCTCACGCAAACCATCCCGGATGTCATAGGCTTCTGCTAACGGAAGGGCCATTCTTTTCCTTTCTTCCTCACGATACCAATCATGACAGATAGCTTCGTGACAGCTGAGTCGACCATGCCGTTGGCTGTTACCACGCTTTCTTACGATAATTTCGGTGACTCGAGTCGCGCAACTACTTGCATCCTCTACTAGCGACAACCATCAACATTGATCAAAAGTCCCACGTCATGTGCTCATGGTTCCGTGGCTTCGGGTATCTACCTCATTGTGTACTCAAGACCTAGTCCAACCGACACTGGCTCTCCCGCCATCATGCCGTGGGTGCTTATCTGGCGTGTTCGAGGAATGAGGCGCCAATACAAAGCCGCCTGCCTTCAACTTTGTGTCTCCCATCTCGTGGCGACCACCCACACTGAACGGCGTCTCAGACAATCAGTGTCGTTTACAGCTAGCCACGGGCTATCGGTCGGCCATACTATCAACGAGGCGTTTTCAGTTGGCGCGAGCCAAGACGTGCCAAATGGCGCCAATCAGCCTCTTTAACTCGGAGGCAGTTTGACTTATATACTTTGGCGCAGTCGAGCGCTATTCTTGGCACTGGTTAATGGCGACCACTAACGCCAAGAGTCCCCAATAATCTGGCCTACCTTACGGATACCTTATCCGTGTATCGCGGAGGCAGACTTCCTCCCAAACCTTCTGGCCATTCCAGCGCGCTGCGGCTCCACCATACACGCAGAACAACATATGCTCACTTCAATCATTTCTAATTTCTTCCAGGGCATATCGTTAAGGTACTCAAAGCCCAAGACCTTAGTTTTTCAGGGCCCAGAGATTGACCGTAAGCAGAGATGTGAGATCGACTTGGTAAAGTCAGTCGATTAGGTGCCCCAGTATGGCCGAGAGTCACAACATCTTGCCCTACCGTTTCGATGGGAACCACCCAGTCGACAAGCGATTGGCGATCCAACCGAGCCATTCCTATAGCACCCCCCTTGTCTGTCTACCAGGCCAGGTCGCGGGGAATTTTTCTTTAATTACTAATAGTGTGCCCAGAACGGCGCTACAAGACAAGGCAGCAACAAGAGACTGCGAACACGACTCCTGTTGCTGGAGAAAGCGGAACTTTCAGGACACGCCATCAACTTGCTGATCCGCATTGTCGATTAACCTCAGTTTCTATTACGTTATTAGCAGGTTCTCCCCAGATTTTCCCCTCATCATCCACAAAAATCAACCTTGTTCAGACGGCATCGGGTCGCTAAAGGCTGTGCAGCAAACATCGCTGGGCAGGCCTGCTGCCTACTGTAACCTTCAATGGAGCTACGCCTGAAATTGGAATTGTGTCCTATTTCCTCGGGCCTCCGAACACATCATTCGCTGTATTACGACGAGAACTTGCGACGGTTGCACCGCTGTCAACTTCAACAGCAACACCTTAGCCGGCCTTTTGTGTGGCTACTCGTGAATGATCTGGTTGCCGAGGTATATGTCTCAGTCAATCCGTTTCCATTTGTCAAGCAAGCCACACGCCAAGTTTCTCTCTCCCTCTCTCTTTCTCTCATTCTCTCATTCTCTCATTCTCTCATTCTCTCATTCTCTCATTCTCTCATTCTCTCATGGGCGCAAACACCTTGACCAACCTCGTATCCGTAAGTCCCAATGGGGCACGTCTTATTTCCGGCATTTATGCCGTAAAGCCAAGCGATGCATTAGCCGTCACTACCTGTGTACAGGAAGTCGAGATGGTGTGGTTCTGTCGAGGCCTGCATTTAGTTGAAGCCGCGTAACTCTCTGTTCACTTTCCGACATTGATGGTAATGCATGAATGTGTCAATGGCGCAGAGAAGATGACATTCTCAACTCAACATTCATCGGTGTCGTGTTGCTTTCGTAGGTCGTATCGCTGCGATTACAGGCGGTTGCCCAAAGCCCTACTACAGCTCAGCGACTCATGTTTGCCAGCCTATTCTCGCCAGCTGAAGCGACTTCAAGAGCTTCTCGTCTCACTTTATTGAAAGTCTGCAGAATTGAATTCCTCTTTAGAGATGGTGGCGAAGGCTACCGGTTCATTTGCGATGCCATCCATGGTGCTGTGTTCTGTGCGGCAACTTTGGAAACATGGAGCGTCTACGACAATCTTTATTCTTCGGCTCTCTGGTATTATTCAAGCTCCGTATACAATGAGCCTTTCGTCGTCATAAATGACGAGTACTCCCGCGCCAGACTAAAGCAATGCTCGCAAGTTGAGGCCTCAAATTGGTCTCGTTGAACAGCTTGAGCGCCCCCTGAGCTTCAGTGTACAAAGCCATCTGTATGGTTTGTGCCAGGAACTCCGTATTTCCCGGTCGTGCTTCCATAGCTCTGTATGCCAGATGGAGGCGGAGGATGACATGCGACGCGCGTGTCCCGGACCAGGGGAAGGTGTGGGGAGTCGCAGACTTGTTAACCTATAAATTCACCTTTTGAGACTGCTATGTTATTGGAATGTTGTAGCAGAGACTGCATCAGCCGCTTGAGGATCTTCTCGCGAGCGCCAGGTCCTCCCGCCCTGGCCCGCGGCCCCACGGTGTCAAGCTTGGGCGTGGGCATCGGCGCAGGCGATCTCCTTTCGAGAAGTGCAGCCTCTCTTCATTTCCCTCTGTTCCTGATGTCCACACGTTGCTCATGTCGTCTGACACTTCCGTCGCAATGTGGGATCATGTCTCTTCCTCTGGTAGCAATCTACTCAAACATATGATAGGTCGAATCAATAGATGGCGTCCCTTTGCGATCTGCCGCCAGGCCGAGGACAGAGTTGTCAAAAACGTCCTCTTGTGCTTGCCTGGAGGCTGATGGCTGAATATATCGTCATTATATACAAAAGTCCGATAATAGTGCATTGATTATTAGATCATGAGCATTGCGCACTTACGGACTACACAAGACGACCTCACGGACAGAAACCTCGACGGCGGGGTTTCTTGGTGAAGACTGAAGAGAGCCTTGCTCCTCCAAAAGGAAGTCACTCCATACTATAACCTAACTTTTCCATGACTATCACGTCCGACCGAGATCCTCTCCCGGAGCCTGCTTATTGTCGATAGTTTGTCACACAAGCCATGTTAATCAACGAACTGAATCAACTGAGGTTGAGGCGAGATCATTCGGTTTCTGCCCTTTGCCTTCCATGTCGTCTTGACTGGTCTTTCGAGTATAACAGACACGTATTTATCAATGGGTTATCCATACGCGCGGTGACGCCTCCTCGAGAACGGGATGCTTTTGGGCAAGGGCAACTGCAGTCTGGGACTACACGAGAAGCCGCGAAACAGAGATCTCCTGCTATTATTGTCTGATACCAGTTTTTGTTGCATCTTTGGTTTTATGCGCTATTTGAACGGGAGAGATAGCCATCAATTTCTACCATCCATCTACGCACACGGTTGGCGGATGCTGAATGTTTGAAGAGATCACGTCGCTAAACTAGCCCTAGTCAGAAGAATCAGAGGTCAGAGCTATATGTCTCGATATGTTCTCACGGCCTTCTATCAAACTATAAAATGGTTCTTTATATGTAAATGTGACCTTTCAGCAACGAAATGAGTCTTTACAATCTTCATCTTCTTCCATTGCGATTCTTGGCTTCCAGTTCCAGCTTCTAGGAACGGTGGAAGGTGATTTGAAACCAGAACTATATGTGATATTTCGAGAGAACAGTCTGCGTTCCATAACTCAACTCAGTTTCGTTCATATCTATTGTAGCTTAGGTATTTCACAGATTCAGCTTGCAAGAGTTGACAAGAGTGGCCTTGCAAGGTAGTAATAGGCAGGATAACTTATGCAAACTAGAGTAACACTCACTGCGTGCTGCTCCTCTGTGCATGGTTGATGAATATAGCTTTCTGGTGATAGATTCTTCAATTTTTACTTGTTTGTGGATGTTGTGTTATTTATATGTGTAGGTCACGCCATTAGATCACGGTATTTATATAATGAAATCTGGGATTGCTCGTGATTCTTGTAAGTGTCTGTTTTCTTTTATGGAATGATGTTGTTTATACGTCCGTTCTCAGACTTACTATTCTAAAGGCGGTGCGAACGATGCAGCTGATGATATTTGTTGCTGCGAAGTCTTGCAGCAAATACATTTTCACATAATTCTATCAGCCGTCCTCACAGCTTGCAGTTCAAACGAACGTGACTTTCCAAGTTAGCTTAGTATCAGGCCGGGTTTTTTTCTTGTCTTTCTTTTATCTCCATTAGTATATAGAGTTAAGCATGTTATTGAATTTATTCCAGGGCTTTGCTTCTTTATAAGATAACGATGCACTCTAAGTAGAACCTTTAAGTAGAACCTTAACTAAAGGATGAGATTGCTGAGCTATAAGAGCTTAGAGTCTTTATTAAAGCTATATAAGATAAGGTGCATTCTATCCTATTAAGTGCTAAATAACGTCGGTATATATAGCCTACTTAATTAAGCCTAAATTTACCTCTCTCTATATTAGTACTCTATCCATAGGTTACTTATATTATTATTAATATAGTAACTACATCTTTACTATATATATTAGCAAAGATCGCTAGTATTACTATTATACATAGAACGTGCTAAAAATTGAAGTATTTAATATCCGCTATAATAATTCAGCTAAAAGAAGGTATTGAGAAGTCCCTATTAACTATATCGCTATATATCCTTATACCGACGTTTTTAAGTACTCAATAGTGTTACGGTCAGCTATCCGACAGTAGGGTTCTGCTAACAGAAGCTGAGGGATGACGCTAGGTTAATAGTGTGGTCTTGCTATGCTGTGTTGCTAAATGAATCTTAGGGTTTTAGGAGTATAGTGATTAGTCGTAGTCCTCACAAGGGGGTCGCAGTATAAGATAAAGCTGAGAGTACCTATTGGGGTAATTATGAAGTTAATTACTAAAGAGCTATAGAAGCCTGTTCTTAGGAGTCCTAAGTCCATACTATATATAAGTCCCGAATAGTCCCTGGTCCTGCTATTAGGTGATTACCTCTATGTATTAGTAATTGTGATTAGTTAGTAAGACTAACTGATCACTAAGCGCTTCCTTCTACGCTCCACTAATTACTCTTTATCTTATTATTACATAACTTATACTATAGTTCTTCTATGCTGTGGGCATCCCTAGTATTCCCATAATCCTATAGTACAAATATCCTGTCCTAGTTGTCTAACGCTTAGGTAGGTTAGTTAGTTATTATCCTTATATAACGGGTTGTAATATTAGGTCTCCCTCTCAAAGGTCTTGTCCTCAAGGCCTAATATAAGTAGGTTGTTAGTCCCAGGTTGGGGATCTATTAATTATACTCCCTGGTTTTTCTATGGTGCTAACACTATGTTAGGTCGCGTTCAAAAATCAAATTCACATTCCGCCTCTACTCTTTATTATCGCAATTGTGCGCTTTATATTGCTAAGTTTGGTATTATTATTAATATACCTTGTTTATATTGTTGTTCGTTAGGGAAGCGTTATAAGCTTCTCCCCAGAGGTGAAGTTTGCAGTAAGTATACTTACTTGGGGCGTTTATGTAATGTAGCGGCTGATGTAGTTTGCGCTTATACGTATTATTACTATACTGTTGTTTGTTGTTTTGCTAATTTATTCTTTAGTTAATTAATTGCTGGATAAGGCGGCTTATTTAGAGGATACTAAAGTAGCGGAGGAGGAGGTATTATATAAAAAGGCTGCTGCCTTATATACTGCGCAGGCTGAGTTAGACAAGTCTATAGCGCGGCTGGATCATTTGAGAAAATAGAAAAGGATAGTATTTTATAAAGGTTGTGAAGTTACTGAGGAGGAACTAGTAGCTTCTCCTATAT
>JAXCEF010000387.1:0-53455 GCA_037178605.1 Colletotrichum euphorbiae
CACAGCATAGCAAGACCACACTATCAACCTAGCGTCATCCCTCAGCTTCTGTTAGCAGAACCCTACTGTCGGATAGCTGACCGTAACAGCGCCTAGTCTTCTAACTATCTCGCATATATGCTGAGAGGAGGAATGCTCTTAGGTCTATCTCTTTTTCTGCTTCTTCTACTATAGATAGCTATACTGTTAGATAGCTATTAGAGACTTGCGCCTAATTGTTAATGCTATTTTCCCACGTTTCTAGCGAATCTAAGAGAAGCTACTAGGGCGAGTCTAAGAGGAATTACGTGGGTCCAATATATAAAAATTCCCAATTAATAGCACTAAGAACGGTATAGTTATTATTAATAAGAACGTTGCTAGGCCTGAAGTCATCGCACTAGAGACAGAAGGAGCTAAAAACATCTAGCATCATTAGACGCACATGGGTTTTCTGAGAGCTTACAGACTAATTATCTTCAGCAAAGCCAAACTTTAATAGTCGGCTTTCTTTGGCTAATCTGCGGAATAGTTAGCGAGCGATGTATTTAGTTCTATAGTCGTCAGCCGAAGATATAATATTATTATATTAGAAAATAAGCGTTGTAAGTTATATTTCTGCTAGAGATGTGTACCATCATCAGAGGTTCCGTATGTGGTGCCTTCAGGTGGGAATATCGCCTCGGGAATATTGGAAAGGTGAACTATATTCCTCATCGTTAGGGTGATAGGTCTTCCGGCCACGCAATAATATCCTGGCTTCATCTTAATGAGAGCTCCTATGCGTGGGAACGTAGGCTGTGCGAGCTGTAATATATAAGGGGCTATGCTAATATAGAGGCCTTTAAGCTTGTTGCTCGGGAGTTTGGGGTTTAGCACCACCGTCCCCTCGGTGTTTTGGCGGGGAGCTTGCATAGCTTGGCTTATGGACTTTCGGGTTCTAAGATCTTCTATAATCATATAGGGGCTAATATCTACTGTAATAACATGGTGAAGGACTATTGGGACTATGACGTTAGTATAGCGAGCAATATAGCCCGATGTCGCCACCTCTGCTAATACTTTCTCTTCAGGAAATATAGTCTGTCCAGGGCAGGGCATTCGCAAAAGAATCTTTGCTAGAATGCCTTCAAGCTGGAATAGGTACAAGATGTTGAACCCGCCGAAAACTAGCGAAGTCATTAAGGAAGCAGACGTTGCGAGCACCTCTGTAACCAGGGATTGGATTTTCCGACACTGAGACGAGACCCGGGCTTCCTTTGTTGCTTTCTCCCAGAGGGCATCGTTGCGGTCCCATGCGAGGTTGTCAGGTTCTTGACGGGTTTCCATGTCCAATTTTCAAGCGATGGTGAAGGGATGATGAACGGCTGTTGTTGATGAAAGGGAAATAAAGAAAATATACGCAATCCACGGTTTACCTGGTTAATCTGTGCGCCAACACCCCTGGCCACAAAGTGGTGTGGCCGACCCCTTACGTAAAGCGGGGTTCGGTCCTCGGGCCGCAGGTGCCGTAGGGAGGGGTCTGTGCGCATGCGCCCGCCCATCCCCTCTCCAGCCTCCATATCTAATGGCTGTGCGCCAAGTTGCGGGGCTCATCGCTACCCGACCAATGACACTGCTCACGCCCAAAACTGATCATGGTGGTACAATGCCACATACTCTTATGAGGCGCGGAAGGCCTCTCAAGGATGCTGTTTAGACCTAGGTAGCCGACCTTCCTATTTGGCGACCTAAGAAGGACTTGTTCTGACAAATATCTTCAGGTGGAAATTCGTAGGAAGCATAAACCTGGCGCCCTGCTTTTGCATGCGTATGTATACTGCTTGAATATTCTCTAACCCATCCTTACATTAATTAGCCGTCCCTGGACACTATCCGTGGATTCAAAGATCCCCGGAAACGTCGAACCAATTCCTTACATTTGCGTCAACCCAAAACCAACCTTTCCTCCAGCTACCAGAACTTGAGTCGTCTGCGGCACCAGAAAGTCTCCAGCTAGCAGCCAACACGGCAATAATTAGCGCTAAACCCCGGTCCCCAGCTCCAGATCGATCGAGTTCCACTTCCGCCCATCAGCGTCTCCAATCTCTCTCCCTCACCCGCACGCCCAATCGTCTCTTATTCGCAAAGATGGCCACCAGTGCGCCCCAAGAAACACCCTCTCAACCGCCCGCGCCGCCTGCGGATAACGAGCCTGTCTACGGTGGCTTCACGCGCTTTGAAATCGAGCTCGAGGTACGCTCTCCCACGCGCGAAGCTCAGGCGCAATACTGACCAGCCCGTCGTGCAGTTCGTCCAATCCCTCGCGAACCCGCTCTACCTCAATCACCTCGCAACCCAGAAGCTCCTCACCCGCCCCGAGTTTGTCGCGTACCTCAACTACCTGCAATACTGGATGCGTCCGCCCTACCTCAAGTACCTCATGTACCCCGGCCCAACGCTCAAGCACCTCGAGCTGCTGCAGCAGGAGCAGTTCCGGCAGGATATCATTAGCCCTGACCTCGTGCAGAGGCTGATCGACGACGGGATGAGGGCGGCGGTGGAGTGGCATCGGAGCGATGCATGATTCGGGCGAACGTCAACGTCAACGGAATAATTGCCAAAACCTGCGGAAACCTGGACGTCGCGTCACACTCTGTCGAGGTTGACGGAGAGATGAGCACAAACATCACCATCATTATGGGGTTTATGGCCCCTTGAGCGGAAACTCAACGCGAGTAGATAATCTGGGAGGAGCCCATGGTGCAGTAGATTGTGGTTCACAAGGATGTTTGGCTACATGGACGTATTTTGCGAAAGACAGCAGTACGGGCTACTGCCAGCCGCATTGCCAGCCGCATAGAGACACGAGCAGACGGCGTCGATATTGCTTGGTCTTTGCAATCGTCGACATCCCTACCGGAAAACGTCGAGATGATGAGTTTCACGGAATCGAAGAAGAAAGGCTCCAGCTGTGCAATGAAGTAAAAGACATCCCGAAGGAGATCGTATTCTGCAGGGTAAATATACCTATATAGATCTCATACACCCTCCCAGTCGCGCAGTAATAGCGCATCTAATAAACCAAAAGACAATATTTCCCCAACGCCTCGCAATGCCGTGTAGCAAAACCCCATACAACAGCTCCCCTCTTCAGTTTTCTCTCCACCGCGTTCCGCAAGTCATGCACTGCTCTAGATCAGTAACGCCATAGCCATAGATATCCGACCAACACATACCTTGTAAAACGTAGTCATAGGCTCATCAGCAGACCGAATCTGCACCTGGAAGAAAGCAGCCTCGTCGCCATTGCAGCCTTCCTTGGGGCACTGGGCGCGCGCCTTGTCTGCGTTGTCCCACTCTCCGGGACCACCAAAGACGTCCTCGCGCTCCTTGCGCTCGAATTCGCGACGGGAGTAGATGGGTTCGGTGATGGCGTGTTCGAAGGGACACGTTCGGCACTCGAGGCGATTGCGGACACCGGCGTAGGCGGAGACGGTGAGGATGTTGGCGCAATTGGGGCAGACTGTTGATGTGTCGAGTTAGCCAGTTGATGGGGTTCCGTGACGCTGGTCGTGACTTACAGAGCAACATCTTGACGACTGGATGTTTTCGAGATTTCTGCGTGTATGAATCTATATCCCGCAGATTTTAAGCGCCAATATCAAGAGAATTGCCGTATCACGCAGCGAATATCACAGTGACTCCAAAATGACCGTGGAAAATTCAACGGGCCTGAATGCGACCGACGGTGGGGGACGACGGGACTGCGCCTCCTCTCGGTCAAAACTCACCTCGGAAAGTCTTGGCACGGCCCGACGGTCCCGCCGGATGTCGCCCAAATAAATCTCCGTGCCCCTCTTTCCTCCAATTCCCCGCCTTACTCCGTCGCGATTTAGTGCCTGTGCAGTGGGGCAACCACCACCGTCACAGCACTCTTTGTCCTCTGTACGCACACAAAGACCGTACCACACCCGATAAAACCAAGCCGATCAGGGAGGGGTCAGGTCGGGGGAATACCTTAGATCTGCCACCTCCTGGGCCGGGGACTTCCCAGCCAGCACCATCCTCTCCCACCCGCCTGACGTCCAGTCCCGATGCCTCCATCAATTCCGCCTCTCCCCCCGTCCCCGCAATAAACGTCCATCCTATACCCAGATCTGAACCCAGGCGGTATCTTCGGCCAATTTTCATGTGTTCGCTTTCCGCCTCGCCCTGCTGAGACGAACCGGACCTGCGTTTTGCGTCCCCGTTGGCCAGGCCACACATCCCGCGATCTCCCTCTTGTTGCTCTGCCGCGTCACAACCTCGACACTTACGCAGGAGCTTCAGTGACAGACAACCTCACCGACACGACTTGTTCATTCATTCGCCTGGGGCCACCACCCCCTTCCTTACCCCACCAACCCGAACGCCTAAGCAGGTACCTGTTGCCTACCTGCACCTTGCCTTGCCTCACCGTCCCCGGCCAGCACGGAGCTATTTCGAAACACATCACACCTCCCACCCAAAACCTTCAAACGGACGTAGACCGCATACGAGCCATGGCAGGTGACCACGAGGAACACGAGGTAAGCCCGCCTGCCGCCGTCACGGTTTCGCTGCTCTTGCGCAGAAGGAAGAGGCTAACCGCTGCTGCGAAAAAAACAACAGGGCGCCTCCGTCAAGGAGCTCCTCATCGAGGCCTGCCGCCGCAACAACACCGACCTCTTCAACGAGGTCGTGGGCGACATCAAAAACGAGGACGAGCTGTCCCGCATTCTCAACGAGAGCACGACAGTCATGGGAAACCATCTATATCACGAGGCCGCCTCGCGAGGAAACTGTACGTTTTCTCCTTCTGTCTCTTCTTTCCTGTGCCTCCAGGCCAGTTTACCCCTCCCCCCACTTTCACCAAACTTCACACCAAGATCACCATCCCATGAAAGCGCCATCCTCTAGTCTACCCTAAAAATTCCAAAATAGAGCACGCAGCTAACCTTCTTTTCTCTTTCAAAAACAGACGAAATCATCGACCTCCTCCTAGACCAACCCAATTTCGAATGCGACCCCGTGAACCGCCTCGAGGGCGACACCCCGCTGCACACCGCCATCCGCTGGATCAACTCGGAGCCCCCCGCCCAGCGCGAGTTTGGCAACGCCCTCGTCGACATGATGCTCGAGGCCGGCTCGAACCCGCGCGTCAAGAACAAGGGCGGCCTCACGGCCCTGCAGCTCGTCGACCCCCGCAACACGGCCCTCCGCGACCTCATTCAGAAGCACGAGTACGCCTCGCTCAACGCCGGCGACTTCATCAACGTCGAGTCCTCCGGGCCACCCAAGGGCAAGGCCCCGCCCGTCCCGCACCAGCAGGCCCCCGTACCTCAAGAAGAGGACGGGAGCAGCGACGAGGATGCCGAGTTCAGCGGTAGCGACGACGAGGAGAGGGCCGAGTGGGAGCGGAGGCGGAAGGAGAAGGCTGCGAGGAAGGGTTGAAGCTGAAATTGCGTCAGTGACGAAAGAAGAGTGTCGTGTGGGTTAAAGGGGAGCGTTTCTCTCGGCAAACAACGTTCTCTGTCTCGTCTTGCGAATCTATGGCAGACCATGTCGTATGGCGGAAACACACAAAGCAAAGACGCAACCTCGGAGAAACGAGGCGAAATTGACCTTCTATTTGCCGGGGAGGGATCAATTCACGTGTTTTAGACTATCAGCTCCTTGTCTCTCTACTACAGGCAATGTTGACCGAAGAAGAAAAGTTAAAAAGGGGGCCACAACCGAGGGCCAGAAAACATCCATAGACTCGGTGTCTTTTTTATGTACTCTTCACCCTGGGTGGGGGCCGCTGGGTTGAAGCTGGCGGCGGCAGGAGTCTGGAGACCGGGAAATGGTATTTCTAGCTTAGCGGTTACCGGCTTAGACGGAGAGGGAGGTTCCAGGTTTTTACGTCGAACATGCGATATCACACATTCTCGAATACCTTGTCATACATGCGTGTGCGTCTGGGGGGAAATATGAAGCTGCTGCCGCCGTGGGGTTCAGCAGGCTGGAGACGTGCAGGTTTCGCTGGTGGAGGTTCCGGTGCCCATGCGTCGGATATCGGATCCGAAAAGGTCAAATATGACATCCGTCTCCGAGACAAGGACTGAGTGAGTGATAAACGTCCAAGACAAGACAGTAGGTTGCTTGGTTGCGGTTACCTGGTAATAAAACAGTTGTAAACTATGAACAGAAAACTTGGTCAAGGCAGTGCTGTGGCCGTCAACGCCGACATTGATCAAACAATACGAACTTTATTCTGATGTTTGGTACAGTTTCTAGGTACGTGAAAGAAATGGGCGGGAATCTGCCATCATGGGTCGACCCACGCCCTAGAGTCCTATCTGTATTCTTCTGATTCGTCATCATTCCATGCCTCGTATAGTCGTTCTAGGGTATCCCAATGCTAAATCCAAGTAGTAAAGCACGACTGATTGCGCGGGTCCAGCCCGTCATGCTTGGTCTATGAACAGAAAACAAAATCTGAAGTCGTTCACCAGGTCATCAGCAAGGCAGTGGCAACAGCCGCGCACACTGTCCACACCGACGTGGATGCCCGACCTGGAGCGGCGTTCTTCTCACTCTGCGACTCTATGTAGGAGAGGTTCTTAACCAGATCCAAGTTCTTCTGGCTCAAGGTTCCGGCGCTCGCGAGCTCGAAAAGTTGGGGTCCCATGGTGCGGAGGATGTTAGTGCTCCTGCCTGCGGGACAGAACACGACCTCCCAGCCGCCGCCAGAAGGAACGATGAAGGTTGACGTCTGGTCGTCAAAGGCAAAGCTGTAGGCGTCGGGGCATATGGCCTTGGCGTTTTTAGAGTACATGCCAGGCTTGCACTTAGTTGGGTCGTGCCATTCCCCGATGCAGCAGTCGTGATCTGAGTTGGTTGCGGCGCACTGGCTCTTACAAGGACTGAAGTCAGGGCGCATGACGTTGTCGTCTGGGTACGGGTAGATACCATCCCCGGGCTTGTCTGGCGGCATGGAAAGAAGGGGCCACGGGCACCAATCTCGAGCGCTCTTATTCGTCTCGTTTGGCTCCCAAGGAACGGGAAAGCTGGTATTTGTGTAGACACTGCCAGTTGCTGATCTGTCTGACAGAAGCCCGGCCGTCGCGATGCAGGCGCAATTAGTCAAGTTAGGCGGGATATAAGTGGTATTGTCGGCGGGTATGTAATTGATGCCCACAGGGATGTTGTAGCCGTCGACAAGGGAGATGTCGTAGAAAGTTTGTCTCCCGGAAACACCTGCGGCCAGGCTGAACTCGGCAAGTGTTGCAGGAACGGCGCCCTGGGTCGGTTAGTACACCCTCGTACGACATGTGGCACATCAACTTACACTGAACTCGCAGTCAAGCTTTCCGAAGCAATCACCTGTTGTGCAACCAGCCGACTCGCCGCTGACGGTGCAATTGGTTCTCCCCCAAGCGCGGCCTTGCCACGTCGGCCCTACCCACAGGTCTCGGCTCTCACCCTGGGCGAGCTCAAAACCACCGGTCCCGGGACCGACACCGTGCTGTGTGGTGATGCCAGGCCAGATCGGCTCTTGACACGAGTTGGTGATCTTCAAAGGTATCCTTCCATTCCAGTCTTCGGGCGGTCCACGTCTGGCTGGGTTATATCGCTTGTTCAATTGGAGATAGTCGGTCTTGTAGTTCGGATGGGTGCTCGGAAAAACGATGGAATTTGCAATCGGTACCTGCGAAGCAAGGGCGAGCGCGGCAAATAGGTTTCGACTCGAGGCTATTGAGCGTCTATCGCCTTTCCTGGACGACAGCTGTCTCATGGTATGCGTTTCGGTCGTCTGCGGTAGGTTGCCGAGACGGTTCAAACAAAGTACAATGATTGCAAGAATCAACAAAGCTGATTCGAGATTCGGAGGGTTGGGTGTACGGTTCAGGCCGGGATGGTGCAACGACTCATGGTTCAGAGGCCCCAAGCTTCCATGACCGAACAACACGACGGTCAGGCTTAGATATACTAGAAGCGGCTCTGAGGTGGTGAATCGGCGCCGCCAATGGCTCGCAACGAACCTGCGCCGAGTGACGTACAGAGTGTCGTCGAGAGAGCGAATAGAAGCAAGGGGCGGCAAGGTCCTCAGAGGTGATGGGCCTGCTTGATCCAGTGCCAATACCTGATTATTTCTGTCGGGGCGATGTAGCGTCAGAGGCTCCCAGTTGGGAGCTGCAGGTTGGTTGGATGGGTGAATCAGGAACTGGATCGTAGAGCAGAGGTAAAGAGTTGTTTCAGGCGCTTAAAGAGGGCGTTTCTGGAGCTAGCGATGCAGAGGCGGATAGGATAGGAAGCGCACAGGTTCGTAGGCCTCGTGTTGTTCGCGACCAAGATGATGAAGAGGACAATGTCTGCTGTCTAAAGTACCCTGCCTACTTTACATCGCGGAAAGGGGTGGGGAGCCCAATAGACCTTCCCAGCGGCGCCAGAGGGCACTAGGCCATCCCATCGTCGTCGCCTGCCGTTGCCGCTTGCCAACGTTGCAGGGCCCGACCTTGGATCGAACCTTCCAACGGGTCATGTTCAGACGATGACGCAGGTGCACCTAGCTGCCCGGTTTCCCGTTGGACCTGCAGGGTCCAGTTCGGGACGCCGCCAGCGACGGGGTCATTCCCTGCTTGGCTCGCGTCAATTCTGGACCTACAGTGTACACACTGAAGTAGCTCCACCTGCAAGCTGATGTGGCTGTGTCCACCACTGTTAATTAATGGCGGTCAGCACGCAAAGTATTCCTCCACGTCCACCGCCTGGAGGGATACACTAACGGCAGACACCATCTATCTCACACACAGCCTCAGGAGTCAGTAAGGTCGCTCTTCGCCGTCATCATAGCACTCTTACATTGTCGAGGAACGGCATGGGAAACGTTGACTCACCACGTGGTGATAGCCGTCTCCAAGCTTCTCAGAATCTCGCCAAAGAGATTTTTTTTTGGGCCAAGCCCTGCTTATTATTCTCTATGGGGCCTGCAGTAATTCAGTGCAAGCGCAGCATCGCCAACAAGGCAGCACACCCTGCTTCATGACTTTGCGTGGCACCGAATGCGACTTCTTTCATCTTGAATAACTTGATTTGTCCCATGCTGGGAATGTCGTGCGTCTACAAGTGACAACAGGCCTTTCCTTTGGTGTCGTAATAAAAGCCTCCCAAAATCCAACCCTCATCTCCAGTGCTCTGTCCTGGGAAGTCTCTTCATGAGATATATACTCTTGGCCATTATTAGGCTCGGCTGTCCTTCTTTGCCCCTTCATCTTTTCGAGGTATCATCCGAGTGTATGGAAACGAAATGCCCTACGCAAGTCGGCAAACATTATCAGTCTTCTCCCCAGCCCCGCCATTTTTACCTAAAGCGCGCTCTGCAGCGGCCCATCACCTCGCCTTGGCAAACCAACTCTGCGCTGAACTCAGATCCGTCAAGAGTCAGGTAAATGTCGAAGTAGACACGGTAGAATGTGCCCTGTGGCGTGTCCATCCTCTCGAAATCCTTCTCGAGATTCTTTCGCGATAGGTCTGAGGTGAGAGTGACGACTTCCTTGATGCCTGGAAGGAAAGTCAGCTTAGTCCGTCTCTGGTCCGGCAGGATGGAACTTACGAGGATCCTTGGTGTATTCAGGGCAAACGTCGTCGTCGCAGGCGTAGAGGATATCCTCATACATGAGCGTCGCACCAGGGGCGACTTGTCGGAAAAAGGAAACCTTGACAGGCTCGCCGATCTTGACCTTCTGGCCTTTTTGCACAAAAATTTGTCGGGTGAACTTGCAACGGTCCTTGCCGTCGAGTGACGGCACACGGTAGGCCTCCGGGTGGTAGCCCTCCTTAAAGGGCTGAAGCGTAGCCATGAGGTAGTGGCGACGAGCAACACGGTGAGTGACAACGCGCTCGGTGATGCCGGCAGTAACGGCGCCCTTGACAATAGCAGCGACGGAGTCCATCGGTCGCACAACCTTGGACTGGAATTGAGGAGGGACGTGGAGCTTGATCTGCTGGAAAAGATACTCGGAAGCACCAAAACCACCAACGACGAGAATGTTCTGTAGTGTACGGTTCTGCGCTTGAATGGCGATGATCTGGTTTCGCACAAGCTCCAAGATACGGTTGACCACGGGCTCGAAGCACTGCAAAATCTCCTCGTTGGTGAAGGTCATGTAGCCTTCCTCGATGCCCGCCTCGGGGAACTCGGCCTCGATACCGACGTCGACAGCCCACTTCTGTCCGTTATTACGGAAGTCGGCCTTGATGCGGTTCTCAAAGTCCATGATGCACTTGGCGTACACACGGCCGGCCGTCTTGGATCCGTCAGGAAGCTTCATCTTACGAATCTTGGTGCGTAGAATGTTACTGAAGTTGCGGTTCAGCGCTGTGGAACCGCAAGAATCACCAGATCCAGCTGTGCACTCGGCTACCGTGAACGGGTTTTCATCCTCCACTTCATAGGCAATCAAATCGACGGTACCACCACCACAATCGACAATCAGGACGGCATCATGCACCTTGAGATTAAGAAGACCAGTCTTGGAACAGAAGATGGCCGCCGCTTCAGGCTCAGAAACCAGTGTCAAACGGTTATCGTTCTCGTCTCTGAGGAAACCGGCTTGAATAGCAGCGGCTCTCGTCGCTGCTTTGCCAGCGTCGTTCCAGATAGCGGGGACTGTCAGGTAGTACCGGATGTTCCTCTCCTCACGGTTGAAAACCTCACCGAGCGTCTTCTGCAACGCCGAGCGCATAGCTTGGCGGAGCTTGAAAAGGTAGTCGGCCGCAACATCGATCTCGGACTTGCCAGGAGGCAGAGGAGGCAGGTTGATGGGGTCGATATATGTGTTGCCGGAAAGCATGAGCTGCAGCTTGAACCATTCGACCTTTTGCACGCCGGGTTTGGGATATCCAGTAGGAGCGAGGGCATCGGCGATATCGGGGCCCCAGCCAACAACCTTCTGGTACTGATCGTAGTAAAGAACGGTGGGGATCTAGGACACGCGTTGTTAGCCGCGATTGAACAAACCATACTCAGACCCTCCGAAAGCCAACCTTTTGCTTCGTGTACGATCCAGCACCAGGCCATTCCGTGATGATGTCTTCCTTCGCCTCGTTGTTAGTGGCGAAGGCGAACGCCACACCAGAGAAGGTCGTGCCCTAGCAATCACGTCAGCACAACGAAACACCCCGCATTTCCCACCAAGAGCCACGTACGAAGTCGATGCCAACGATCAGCTGAGCCTTGCTCCTGCTGTTTCCCTCGACTTCAGCCGCGCTGCCACCTCGCTGATATTGCGCCATGGGCCCTCCAGGCGGGCCCTGGGGAGGACCGGGAGGAGGATACCCTTGACCACCGCCACCGTACTGAGGAGGACCGCCCATAGGGTGTCCTTGACCACCGACGGGCGGAAGTTGAGGAGGGTAGCCGGCGACGGGAGCGCCGGTGTTGATGGGAGGAGGACCGCCGACCATCTGGCTGGGCGGGGTTCTCCTTGGGCCTTGGTTCGTCAACGGGCTTGTGCGGCCGATGGGAGGAGGACCGCCGGGAGGGTAGTTCGCCGAATAGCTCGGTGGGCGGTTGCCGGCACCTGGATGGTTCATAGGAGCGATAGAGGCGGAGGAGGTGGAGGCGATCGAGCCAGGACGAACGGGTATTTGTTGCGGTATTTGAGGGACGCCGGAAGGGTGGCCTTGGGGAGGAGGGGTCGGGCTTGGTGTTTGGTTCGGGTCGGGCGTTTGGATGCTGGCAGTTGACTTGCGTTTACCGAAACCAAAGCCTTTCAGGCGGGAATTGGAAAAGCTCATAAGGGAAGTGTTTATGGAGGAGGGAGGAGGAGGAGGGCAGGACGGGAAAGGAGAAAAAAGAGACGCGGGCCTGAAGTGGGCAGGACAAGCAGAGGGTATATCGGTTCGATCTGGGTTGTAGCCGTGTGGTGGTCTCGCCGGGCTGGTCCTGGGCGCAGGCTTAGGCTTTAGGTTCTTATGCTTAGGTTAGGACTTGGTGAAGGAGTCGGGTGTGTGAGCGCTGCCTGCTGGCTGGGACGAGACAGCGCAGCGCAGGACGGGCAGGGCAAGACAGGACTGGGTGAGTGTGAGAGAGACTGACTGATTGACAGACGGACAGACGGACAGACGGTACAGGACAAGACAGGACAGGATGGGATGAGATGGAGTGGGCTGCGGCTGGGGGAGGGGGTGGTCAAGTCGCAGTCAAGTCACGGCGCCGTGGGAGCGACGGGAGACGGAAGTCGGGGCAACGTAAGATGTTAAGGCAAGGCAAGGTAGAAGGATGACGAGGAGGAGGAGGAGGGAAAGTCAGTCAATAAGTCAGGACAAGGACAGGCGTCAGGACTCTTTCTCAGCTGGCAATCTGCAGTGCGTCTGTCTGTCTGAAGTCCGCACCAGTTTGCAGCTCTTTCCTCTCTTCTGTCTCGTTCTGGGCTGCGACGGCTCGGGGTGGTGGTTCGACAGAACTGGATGTATTCACACAGACGAGCAAAGGTGGGAAGCGAGGATTGAGAAAATAGATTGGGACACTGATGAGTGTAGGCAACTGGGAATGTGGACTCGTGTGTGAGGGGGACTGTGGAGGGGTGGGCCGTGGGCTGGGCTTTTTTTTTTTTTTTTTTTTTTTTTTTTTTTAATTCTTTTTCCCTCTCTCTCTGTTTTTTTTTGGGGGGGGGGGAGGGGGGGGGAGTGGGAGGAGCCAAAGTAAAGTGTGAGCAGCGAGCGGGAGGGCACCCGAGGACGAGGATGATGGCTCGAGGGAGTTGGGCGTGGGCCGGCGCTTGTTGCTTGCCCGCTGCTTTCGCTTCTTCCTCGATGGATTAATTAACGAAGCCCTCAGAGCAGAGGTACCTAAGGTAAGGTAGGTAAGGTCGAGCTAGGATGCCCTTAGATAGGTAGCTAGGTAGTCAGGCAGAGGCAATGGCAACGGATGAGATGGTCTCTTCGTATTGTATCGGCAAGATGACGGACGAGACGACCAGTACAGTTAAGCTGTCCTTGTTGTTGGAAAGGCGGAGGGAGGAGGCGAGGCACACACGGCCAGCTGTGAGGCGTCTGCGCATGCAGGACAAGGAACAAGTAAAAGTGTATGCAGGTCGAGTTGGCCAACCTTTGGGAGCCTTCGCGATTTGGGAACAAAGAGATACAGATTCAGAAGCATGAGAGTAATCGGGGCGCTATCAATGGTGGAGAAACAAGCGGCTATCAACCAGCATGAATGATAATTGCCGTCGAGGATCGAGGATCGAGCGGAAGGATGAAGGCAATGAAGTGCGATCATGATACTCGGTGGTGGTGGTGTTAGTGGTGATGCCGGCTGGTAGTTGTGTTGGTGGTGTTGGTGCCGGTGAGGATGAGCAGAGTGCAGACCCAGCACCCAGCCTGCAGAGCGAGAAACAGTATCGCACGGCGGTACGACCCAACCTAACCGGGGCCGTGGAGTCAAGATAAGCCAAATCGTCCAGGGCAGTAGGTATCTCTGGAAGGTCACATATTCCATGCCCTGTGGATGTGTCCAGTTTTCCCAGGTCCTCTCACATGGGATCGGGAAGGCGGTGCCTTGTCGCCTCAGCCATGGAAATCGGCTAAGTTACATTTGCCTTTCCTTCCCGGCAGGACATGTTGTGTTTGTTCCATTGCTCTTGCTCCCAATTCCTGAGATGAGGTGCTCGCCATGCCTGCCTCGGTTGTGTTTGGCACAGCGCGCGATGCTCTCTGCGCTCTCTGCAGTCGCTCCAGCACTGAGCTGCCCTGTGCTCAGCGATATGGAGGGGTAGTCGTAGCACGACACACGTATCGCACAGCAAGATTTCGCAGCACCAATACTTTGCAGGGTGGCTGGACTCGCGCTAGCAGCTGACGGCACTAGAACGACCTGAGCCACAAGGTGACCCCGGCTCTTTTCTGGGCAGTGTAAGGCTGAGGACGCCGCATGCTGCCGCTGGATTGAACCGGTCGGGTCAGAATAAAGCTGGCTGCACGCGAGGGAGAGGGCAGTGCGGTGGGGAAGCTCTACCTGAGAGATACCTCTCCCGTGCATAGGTAGGTAGTATCGGGATATCATAAGACAGGTAGTACGTGGAGGTATTTGCTGGACACAATACCGACTTAGATACGTAATTCACTGGATGCCATGTTGTTGGTCTCGTAAACGTGTTGCGGATTACACACAAGACTGGAGTGGTCAGACTGCACTGTCAATTTCGTCCTGTCGCTGCTGTCGCTGTTCCGTCAGTGAGCCTCCCCAGACAAGGGGGTTCGCGGCCGTCTATTTACAACAGACATTCATGAGACTTCATCTCTGGTGCCTGTATCAGACGCGGCAGACATTGGACGGCGTCCGTCGTGGGGAAGATACTTCCCGTTTTGTCCAAGATGGCAGCGACTGGCAACGGGCCGAGCAGAGCAGCTGAGTCGTAGTAATCGTCTCATCTTGTTTCCTCTCCCTTCCAAGGCGTAATTGCGGATGGTTAGGTTGATGGAAGCTTAGCAACCTATACTCTTTGGAATCTTTCTCAGATGTAACGAGGTTGATGGCAGGTCAAATTCTGGTGCCTAGAAACACAGCCTTGCCCTGTCGTCTAACATTACCTGACGGCTGACATAACTGCAACCAAAAGCCGACAGGACCGCCGGAGATGCTTCTGCGACTTTTCGTGGAGACCGATAGACGGAGTTTCCGGGACGGCGGGATCGAGCTCTCTTTGGACAGCAGTTGTCACCTTAGGATTGAGTTGAGAATTTCAGAGCAGGGAATCGTTTTGACGTTTCCGCGACCATGCGACGCGCCCTGGCCAGATAGCGTGCCTTGACAGCAGAAGTTCAGCATATGGAATGTCTGATAACGTAAAAAACGAAGAGCGGCTGTTGCTCTGAAGAAAGGATCTACTGCAAGCCTTCGGCTGTCTGAAGTTACCGTTGGCCAAGACGGCTTTGGACGCATCATCCATTGCGCAGCGGAGGTCAAGTACCGTCTCAATTGACGCCCAACGAAGGAAAAATCCTCTGGAACCGTAAAAATCCTGGATTCATTAGCGATGAATAATCCCCGGTCTCGTCATGTCGGCGGCAAGCCAGGACTGCAATGCTGGACCCTTTGGAGGGCCAAGTATCTCTGGGCGCTGGGTTTGATGTGAAATAGTATAGGGACGAATATCCCAACAACAACAACAACAACAACAACAACAACAACAACAACAACAACAACAACAACAACAACAACAACAACAACAACAACAACAACGGAAACAGAGCCAAGGTGGCTCGGCAGCGTCTCACAGTCGTCTTTTGGCCCTAAATGCAGGACTTTCTGTAGGACTTTTTGGCGTCCTGCAAGTACCTCAGATGTACCTCACTTCGTACTCCGGGAGAAAGAATCCCACATGTGATCTGCTGCCACCAATCACAAGAGCTGCGCAGCTAGTGGGTGGAATAGTGTAAGGATAAGGATTAAGTCCCTCATTCAGATGAGGACCCTTTGAGCGCAGTGTTACACTCATTGAGTTTGAGTCTGTGGCTGTGCCATCGGCCTTCTTTCTGGTCTTCGATCAAAATTGTGGCACAATGGCCATGCCTTTGGATTCACTACGACGATCTAGTCCTTTCTTTGTTCTGCCGTCGAATTGGGCGATGTCTGAAGTACCTTACCTCATACCCCCTCCCTGCCTTTCGTCGTGCTTACCCCGCCAGATGAGCTTCGAATTTTGGGCGTCCCCTGCGCCGTCGCAGGACCCCTCTTGCCTCAAGAAACCAAACCAGGAGTTTCTTATGTAATCCTACTTGCTGGAACCATCACCCCCGCCGGCACCGCAGCTTCGGTTCGACCATGTGCCGCCATCACCTATGGTCCAGAACGCTCTGATCTGACATCTGGAGTCGGCTTCTGGAAGATCATGGTCAAATTGAGACTCCTGCAATTCCAGAATCCAACGTCCCACAGAATGCTGATGCGCATCTCCCAACTGATGGGAGGTGCCTTGGCAAAGTGGGGCAAAGGATTCGGTCATGTCACCCGCCTCCAGGCTTTCGAATCCATCGCCAACGACCGGCTATCGAATTTGAATTCTCGACTCACTCAGCCTAGTATTCCACCATTTGGACATTCAAAGTCAATTCTTAGTCGGCAATGCTCTCGCTCGTCCGGCACATGGGCTTGGATTTCCTCCGAGAAATATCGGACAGACAACGACTCGGCCTTCACAAAGACAGCCTCGGCCTCCGTGGTGTCAGAGCTTTTCAGCTCTGCGACAGCCTGGCAACCGCCATCTACATACACAGTGCTGTCTTCAGGGAAACAGGAAAACAGAAACACCGTACTCGTCAACCGAAGCCTCACCACACAGGAAATACTTCACCAATGTACCTCAAACACCAAATTCCGTCCCACAAGAAAAAAGCCAGGCGCGGTGAGGCGTAGCACAACAGCCATGCTGAGCCATCGGGGCTTCTGATAGGTTCGACAGGGAGCCCCTTACTCCCTCCGTTTATGATCGGCTTCCGCAGCTCAGCCGCACTTCTCGTGGGCTCAAGCCAGTGTACCCATCTTTCATCATCCTCCCTCGTTTTTTTATTCGCAAGCCAGCCAATTACCCATTGCGTGCTCTTGGTCAGCGCCAGAACTGAGGGTTTGTCTGTCCCGGGGCTTTCCACATAGGAAATGCGCCTATCCGAGAGCCGTAGTCTCCGGTACCGTTCCCAGGAATACTGCGGTCTCCAGATCAACTACCGCAGCACGGTACGAAGCTTTCTCCCGCGCACTCGAGAATTCAGTACACGAGAACTCGGTACAAAATGCGCCGATAGCTGCGATACGCTGTACCGAGCATATCTCGGCCGAGCACGTATCCTGCATACATATGATGAATCATGATACCGCTGGTTTCTTCTCCATACCGTTGAAGCCAATACCCGCACTGCACATCGGGGGACCCACATTGTGGACTGCGCCAACACTCTTTACTATGACCTCGCGAGCGCCGTTGCACTGTCCCTCCAAACCCCGTCCGTTCGGTGGAACCCTTTTTGTCGGCAGCTCCAAAGCTCCGGATTGGCCCCGGCGACGTCCGAGGCCCTCGCTAGGGAACATGGAGGGTTGTGGGTTGGTACCGTCCGCGTGGACAGACCCAATCTCGCCGTGACCGTGACGTGGAGGAACGGGAACTTGGAAGTCTCGCTGACGTGCCCGCCGCGTGGCCTTGGGACTCCGACCGGTTCGCCGGGCTCCAATCGGAGCGGTGAGGTCGTTACAAGTGCTGACCTCGGAGACTGAGACTGGAACCGTTGCTCACCGTGCTGGTTTCCGTTTCCCTAAGCTTGGAGAAGGGCACATGACAGCCAGTCGACCACACTAAAGCAACGTGCTCGTTGCTGTCGATCACGAGAGGTGCTGTGTGTTGACATACAACCTCCTTCGCATTCCTCCTCTCTGTCTCGTCTGGCCTACCTGCTCAAGTGAGCTGTGAGACCCAGACTGAGTAGTTGCCCGCATGTCGAGAAACTTCTTCACGTAATGGTGAGGGAAACAACAAGCATGAAAGGGATCAACACTTCACATGCTCATGAATCCCTTCGTGGCCGAAGATCTTACCATGCTAGTCATAATTTTTCCCTTCACCAGGAATGATAAACTGCGACAGACACAGAGAGCGTTCCGCCGCACTTGGGGCTTGTCCCTCTCTGTTCAGCCGTTCCCTATCGAGCGAGGGTGCCGAACACCCCATGTGGGAACAGCGGCCGGGCTTCAATTGGCTCCGACGCTCCCTCCAAATGCCGTCTCCGCCGACCTGGAACGTCCCCGCAAGATTTGGGTTAAACTCAGGATATCAAGTCAAAGCTTCTTTAATTAGCAAGCAGACACCAGCGACCCGGAGAAACTGGCAGACGTGACGAGTACAGTTTTAGGGCCTGCGTTACAGAAAACAATGGCGCAGCTAGCCACTGAACCGCTTGCGTCCCATCTCGCCATGCGTGGTTCCCTCGAGTGGTTCCAGGCAAGAGCTGCCTTTCTGCCGCCGCTGCCAAGAGGCATGAAGCATGGCAAGAGCATGGGAGAATACGTCGACTCTGTCGTGCCTCCTCTTTTCCCCCGGAAGTATTTAATTACCGTCAGCCTACCTTTTGATCAACAATCCTCCGCCCTCTCGTCCCGTCAGAGAACCTCCTCGGCAAATGCCAAGCTGGGGGGCCACTAACCAAAGGGCAGCTGAGACACATTGAATGTCAGGGTATCCCAAGACCCCCGACGCTTGCTGATACCGTTGGCTCGTGGAATGCTGGGGCACCGCGTCGCCGGATTATTAGAACACTTCAACGCCTCGTCCGCGACCAGCCAGGCAAGAAGACTGCACGCCCTCGTCAACATCAACGGCTGCACTTTTCGATACGATGGACTTCTACTCCGTGAACTTGGCGATCTTCGTGGCCGGCAATGGGTACCTACTCTACCGCCAGTACAAGCGCCAGCAGGATGAGGTCGTCGAGGAATTGAAGCAGGAGGCTGCCGATGCCGACTACAGTTCGGATGGTGAAGCCGAGCATCAGAGCTCCCTCCTAGGCCTCGATGCCCAAGCCGCCGCACGGCAATTCCAATTGGACTATTTCCCAGTCTACGCTCTTGCCATGGCGGCCGATTGGCTGCAGGTGAAGCAATTGCAGGTGGACTGAGGAAGCAAGGCTGACGATGATAGGGTCCTCACATCTACGCCATCTACAAGTACGAGAAGAACATTCCCGAGAAGATCGTCGCTGCGCTCTACGCCGCAGGCTTCGTTTCCGGCGCCATTTCTGCCTCCTTCGCCGGCGAGCTGGCCGATCGATATGGCCGTCGCCTCGCCTGCCTCACGTACTTCGTCACCTATATACTGACCTGTTTCACGATGCTATCCGACAACCTCTTCATCTTGTTCGTCGGTCGGTTCTGCGGCGGCATCTCAACAACCCTGCTCTACAGCGTCTTTGAGGCATGGTTAATCACCGAATACAACCAACGCGGCCTTTCGCGGACGAATCTCAAGCTGGGTGGCATTTTTGGGAATATGACCACCGTCAGCTCCATTGCTGCCATCATGTCTGGCATCTTCGGTGATATCTTGGTCAACTGGCTGGGTGGCCGTGTCTGGCCCTTCATGGCAAGTGCTGCATGCTCCGCAGTAGCCATGACGCTGATCTTGAGATCATGGCGGGAGAACTACGGGGGCCAGCAAAACAGCCAGCAGACCTCTCTCGCTGATGTCAAGAGTGGAATCAGGGCCATCGTGGCTGACAAGCGCGTACTGTCCCTGGGCCTGACTCTGACCTTCTTCGAGGGCGCCATGTACCTCTTTGTTTTCTTCTGGTCTGCTGCACTGATGGGCGCGAGGAGTAAGACGGGTTCGGCCGAAGAGCTGCCGTTCGGCCTCATCTTCTCGAGCTTCATGTGCTCGATGATGGCCGGATCTGCATTCTTCTCTCTCTACACCAAAACGCACACCAAGGAGACGACGTCTGACATCCTGATGGCCGCAGTCCTCGTGGTAAGCGGCTGTCTGTCCGGTGCCGTCCTGCTAGAGAATGAGCAGCTGCTGTTCTGGACACTTTGCATGATTGAGGCATGTATCGGCGCCTACTTCCCGAGCATGTCGTTCTTGAAGAGCGAGGTTATCGAGGACAGTACCCGTGGGCGTGTGTACAGTCTGCTGAGACTGCCACTCAATGTCTTTGTCGTCGTCGCCCACAGCTTAGACGAGGAGGGTAAGTTTTCTCTACTATGCATATTGATCGATGATGCTAACGTGTGCACAGGCGATGGTCACCGCAACGCTGTCTTTATTACGTGTGCGGCACTGTTGATGGTGTCATTCTTCATCATCAAGAGGAGTTTCGCTTCTTCCTAGACGGGGCTGGAGTCTCTTGATGGGCGAAATCGTGTCTGAGGAAGCGGATTCAATGAGGGGGGGTTTGGAAGCACGAGCAAGCAGATATCATGGACAAGACGTGGTAATCGCATTGCATTTTGAAGCATTTATTGCAGAAGGCACAGATACCACGGGTCGAAGATGATGTGGAACTGGCTGTGGCGTTTGACAAGTGGCCATAACTGTGGACAGGTAACATTCATAGACTGGAATTTTCTCGAAACTGATTTACAAAGAAATCAATCTGGCCTATCGGGGCCTTCTTAAACGTGAAGCGAGGCTCCCCCAGCAAAAGGAGATATTGACGACCAGGATATGTGACGATGCCGCCAACCAAAGGCCGGGGAACGAGGTTGTGGGGTAGATTGGTCATTGGTCGAGTTCCGCGCAGGGGCCCGTCCTCGTTGGGGATTGAGTTTCCGTTTCAGCAGCTCCAGCTTCGCGTCCTTCCCACTTCGGAGGAGTTGGCTGCCGCGTGCCGTGTCCTACAAGTATCGTGTGCCTCTTTTCTTGGGAATGTCTGCAACTCTTTCTTGAAGAGGCCTCACATTGCGCTCGCCAGCAACCAATTGTGTATCGGAGCCGTTCGTGGCGGCATCTCATTCGCAGCGAGTTGCATCTGAGATCCTTCAACTCACTGTTGCCAACCCCCGGCTCTTGCAGTCCACACCGCACCGGTTGGCGGAGCCCCTTGCGAACCGCCGGTTCGAACCATTTGCGGCGTGGATGTGAGTGGTCAACTCAAAACTCCCCTCCACTCTCCAGGGAGACGCTTTCATGCGCAGAAGCGTATTTGGGGAGGAGAGGAGAAAGAGAGCCGCTATTGTTCAGGAGAAAGCGATCAACCGCCAGTCTCCCGTCATTGTCGTTGTCCTCGTTTCTCCGTTTGCTCAGCCTCGGGCCTCGTTCCCCTCCATCTTCATCCAGCTCTGCATCTTACCTCTAAACCCCCAGCTTGCTTCTCCCTCTGACGGCCGAGAGGGGATTGGTGGGCTTATCGTGCAAGGACGCGAATCGAAGCGACAGTCCAGTGTGATCTGCAGAGAATGGTCCATCGATCTGATCACGGCACGAATCTTACCACGACAACTACTACCGCCAGCGCAGAGCAATTGCAACAATAAATTGGATAACGCCAACCAAGATTTGCGCAATCTTGAGGCGAACCATACTCGCGCAGGTAATTTGCGCCGTCCACCTCGCTAACGCAAAACCCGAACCAGCCACCATTTTGTCGGTGGTCGCATGACAATACATCTGCAGGCGCTAACGAGCACCCAAAAAAAAAAAAAGAAGAGCCTGGTTACGTGAGGGAAAGAAAAGGCCGGACGATACAGTTTATTACTACTAAGATCAAGCCACCCAATCAACAAAACGCTGCCGACTGACGACACAGAAGATTGAAAAATCCCCGGTCCGATCAACCCCGATCTCGCCCAAGACCAGAAAGAAATCAAACCCCCCTTCTCTCCAAGAACCCCAATACCAAGACTCGGGAAGGACCCTGACCAGTGACGAGAGCACGAATCATCACGAGCAATTGAACGAAAGCGAATTTTGACCAAACGAACGAACCAGAAGCCGGCATTAACCCCTCTTTTTAGTCTGCCCAACGGAATTATCATCCCATAATCATTTTTCATTATTAAAGCCTGCCGTTGTTATTCCCATACAGCAATCCAACCCACTCCCCCAACCCCCGCACCACTGCGAATTGCACGAGGACAATCAAGCAGAATTTCGGGCGGAATTTTAGGCGCGAAAAAAAAAAGACGAAGAACAAGACCCTTGACCCCGTCCCCCAGAATCCCCATTGCATGACCTCATTGGGGCGGGCGGGCGAACGAAACCTGGGTCCTGACTCCTCGTCGTCTATCCGCAGCTTCACACCCGGGAAACTAATTTCAGACGGGCCGTTTAAACGCGTGCTGTCTCCTCCAAAGGGCCGAACTGGGACCTGCACCATCGGAACTCGCCAGGAACCGCGACTCAACGACACCGGCGGGCGCAAGTTATCGTCGGCGGCGCTTCGCCTCGCTACGGCTGCACTGCGTCTGCACCACCCGAAACCGCATCTTGCAGGTCGCACCCGCGGGCTAGGAGGACGCTGTGCCGGAATCCAGGCCCCCCCCCCCCCCCCCCCCCCCCATTGAGCGGTTTATCTCTCACTTATAAGTGTTAGTGAGATCGCCGGGCGTTTAGCCGTCATTCCGTCCCGAAGGAGCGGTAGAGAAGAAGAAGGGAAAAAAAAGAAACCACCGCAGAGGCGCGAGACGACTAAATTTGGTTGTCTCAAGCAACCCGAAAGACCGGCACGTTGTCGGACTTCACCCGGGAGGAGGGAGGCGCCGGTGATTGGCGCGCGGGTGGTCTTGGTCTACACCGGAAGACCAGGACCTGCGGTCTGCATAATTCACAGCGGCAGCAGGTGCATTATGAGGAGGAGATGTCTGACTTTGCAGTGGAGGACATGGACCATATCGACGAATTCGACAATGACGCCGGCGCGTGTCAAAGCCCCGGGGAAGTGGTGTTGACGCTCGGTAGCGGCGGCGTCGACAAAATGGTCGGCGGAAGCGGCAAAGGCCGGCAGTCTACAAGAACGACGACGACGACAACAACAATATCTCCAGGTCACCGGAGAAGGAGGAGTAGCTTCCTGGTATCCCATGGGGTCTCCTCGTTTTGGTACGGCCTTTGCTCGGTCGTGTTGTTAGTGGTTGTGTTGGTAAGTAAAGTACCCGCGAATGTGGTTTTCTTCAGTCTGATCGTTCACGTCTTGTTCACCCCAAAATCACCCGTCGTCTTAATCCACTACCCACATCTCACCCCGTTCGATATTGAGCACGCGCACAGTTGCGATTTTTCTTTTATTTTTCCTGGCACAAGTGTTCTGGAACCATTTCCTATTTCTCCCCCTCGTCAGCGTCTCTCCATTTCCGGCATGTTCGGTGGCCCGCCCGGTGGATGTTGGACGGGAGCTTCTTCGGCGCAGAAGTGGGACCGTGGAGCCGGGGTGGATTCGCATATCGTGGTTGAGGCTGTCTCTCGCGAGTCTCGCAGGTCTCGGCGGAAAGCATTGTTAGCCCAGACTCTTTGAGGGGAACTTGTCCTTGGGGCACCCGACTTTTGCTCGGTGCGTCCCACGGGGGCCCAGCTTTCTTGGGGTTCTCTTCTCCTCGGAGGGGTCGGGATGGATGGGAAATCTTGGGGTTTTCACGCAACTTGAGACGGACATGGGAGAACGTGGAAAGACTGCTGCAGAACCCGAATCGGCAAGTTACAGGGGACGGCGTGAAATCCCGCGAGAAGCACCGCGTGAGAGATAGCTCCCGGACCCAGTCTTAAGCATCTGGAGCCAATTGGAGACGGCGGAGGGGCCGAACCTGTGCATTTTGGCCAATGGAAGGCCAGGAATTTCCTCTTCGGCGCCGAGCTTTTTCCAGCGTGTTCCCATCTTCGGAGCATCCAATCTTACTGGACTGAGGTGACAGCTCACTGGCAGGCACTTGTCAGTCGCAGTCACGATCCAGCTGGCATGACGAAGTCTCGCAGCACCATTACCTCACGCTTCACTGTCTCCAGTTGGCACGGCAAGCAGGGCAAGCAGGGCAGGCAGGGCAGGCAGGGCAGGCAGGGCAGGCAGGGCAGGCAGGGCAGGCATAGAGACCCAAGGCCAAGGTCACTGAATTGGATCCGGGCCTGACATTTTGGAGGTTCCCCGCAGTTCCCAAGAACAGGGCAACGGGGCTAGGTAGGACCAAGTACCTGGTGTCATAGCCCAGTCAGCAGCACCAGCTCGCAGCTCGCCTCACGGTGTGAGACCGACCTCAACGCGGCGCTGCATCCAGCCACAGTTATCGAGTTGCCACCCGATATTACCACGCAAGCTATTGCTCCGTCCGGGCCGACCTGCTGCGTCTACAAGTCGCGCAAACATCTCCAGTCCTGCAGTCCTGGTCCTCAGTTCGGCTGGGCTGTCCTCGGCGAGCTGTCAGAATCATGATTTCCCTGTCAGCTCAGGACCCTACAGGCTACAGTTATACCTTACCTACGTTGCGGAGACAGTTCCCATGCTGGGGTTGAGTTGTGGCCAAGTAACGTTCTCACAAGCTCTGGAAAGTCGTGCGCATGGCGCTTCCAGTTTGGTGGAAGTACCACCGAGTCTGTCACCCCACCGCGTCACTACCTCATTTTCCAGCGACTTTTATCTTTCTCCAGTCAGGAACAGAAGAAGAAAAAAAGGGCACAGAAAGAGAGTCAGAGAGGCACCACGGCGCTAGCGACATGTCTGCTGGGGCTCCCAGGCTTGCCCCACGCATGCTCCTCCATGCTCCATACTCCTTGCTCCTTGTTCCGCTCCATGCCAATTGAACCCTCCCTCCCCGCAGCCAAATTCCTCTGCGATTTCGTCACATACATCATCCTCGGAGCTCCCGCTCCCCCAAAATACTCTACCGCTTTTGTTGACTTTCCTGTCTTCACAATCCGCTCCCTCCCTCCGACCTCTACTTCCTCGCTACCTGATTTCCACCAACACATATTCTCCCCATCTCTCTGACGGACAGCTCGTCCTACCTTGTTCTATCTTCCCTGCCACACCTTCCCCGTTGCCAAGCTGCTGCTACCACTTTACACCACAAATTCTCCCTCCATGACGAAATTCATTCTGTAGCTCACAGACTAACCCGGCGCCTTCCTCTGCTACCACACAGCTCGCGCAGCTCCTCCTCGGCAACTCGAACCTCCTCCTGCCTCAATACCTGCAGCTACAGCTCCGTTCCTCCTTTTCGTTCCCATCTCACTACTTCTTTCATCCGGCTCCTCCATCTTACTCGCCATCCGCTCAAATCTTCCAAGAGCCCGTCTGCGAGAATCCTGCGCCTTTTCCAACCAAGCCGCCCGTTTCAAAACCGCTCACAATGGCACTCGAAGCAGAGACGAAACGCGTCGTCGACCAGTTCGAGGTCACCGATGCCTATCTCAACAACGCCGTCAAGGAGTTCCTAAACCAAATGCGTAAGTCACTGGCCTGTTGCTCCGCGCGCGTTCGCTCCCAAGGATACTTCGCGAAGCTGGAGCTGGCGGGGTGCTCTGTGCGCCGAAAAAGCTGCGCGCGGATACACCTCAGCTAGCTTTCCGTGGGCAGTTCCGCGCGAAATCCCCGCAGCTATCTAAAAATTGAATTTGAGTTGACTTTGGCGGGTGCTGCAGATGAGGGACTCGAGAAGGATGGTACGAGCTTGAGCCAGATCCCGACCTACGTCACTGGCGTGCCCAATGGCACTGAGAAGGTAAAGACACGACGGCAGCGATAGCTCCAACCCCTCCTCCAATGCCATGCTGACGGCCTATAGGGCCTCTACCTCGCAGTCGATCTCGGCGGAACCAACTTCCGCGTGTGCTCTGTCCAGCTCAACGGTGACACCACCTTCAACCTCACATACAGCAAGGTCGCGATTCCCAAGGCCCTCATGACCGCTAAGACCGCTGAGGAGCTCTTCAGTTTCCTCGCCAAGCAGATTGAGCTTTTCCTGCGCGAGCACCACGCCGAACGCTTCGAGCAGCACATCCGTCGTCGCGCTACGTACAGCGCTCCCGAGGGCTACCGCGACGAGCACGTCTTCCGCCTCGGCTTCACCTTCAGCTTCCCCGTTCAGCAGCTTGGCATCAACAAGGGCAACTTGATTCGGTGGACCAAGGGCTTCGACATCCCCGATGCCGTCGGCAAGGACGTCTGCGCCTTGCTGCAGGTCGAGATCGACAAGCTGCACCTTCCCGTCAAGGTTGCCGCTCTCGTCAACGACACAGTCGGAACGCTCATGGCAAGATCTTACACCTCCACTGGCAAGTCGCGCTCCATTCTTGGCGCCATCTTCGGTACCGGAACCAACGGCGCCTACCTCGAGAAGCTCTCCAACATCAAGAAGCCCATTGTTGGCGACTACGAGGCTGCCACTGGCGAGATGGTCGTCAACGTGGAGTGGGGCTCTTTCGACAACCAGCTCAACATTCTGCCCGAGACCGAGGCCGATGCCTCTTTGGACAAGTACAGTGTCAACCCGGGCATCCAGATGTTCGAGAAGCGCGTGTCTGGCATGTTTCTCGGTGAAATTGTCAGACTGACCATCGTCGACATGCTCAAGGACGAGAAGATCTCCCTCTTCAAGGACGTCAACTCCAGTTCCAATGACTGGCAGTCCACCACCGCCATCGGCAAGGAGTCCGGCATGTATAAGCAATGGGGTCTGGACAGCGCCATCATGTCCGTTGCCGCCGCCGACAACACTCCCGAGCTCTCCACACTCCGCCAGGAGCTCGAGTCCGCCTTGCAAGTCTACACCCCCTCCCTCGAGGATGCCCAAGCCTTCAAGGCAGTTTCTGGCGCCGTCGGTCGCCGTGCTGCCCGTCTCTCCGCCGTAGCTATCGCCTCCATCGTCCTGCAATCCGGCAAGCTCGACGACCCCCTCGAGGAGGTCATCGACATTGGTGTTGATGGCAGCTTGGTGGAGCACTACCCCTTCTTCCGGGATATGATCTACGAGGCTCTGCGCGCCATCGACGGTATTGGAGCTGCTGGAGCCAACAAGATCCGCATCGGCATCGCCAAGGATGGAAGTGGTGTTGGTGCTGCGCTGATTGCCCTTGTGGCGGCCGGCATGGAGAAGGAGTCTGACGTCTTGACGGAATTCAGACAGAACGTCAAGCGTGAACTCGACTCAATCCCGACAACGCGTAAGTGCCTAGATACGATAACGGAGCGCGACACCGCCATCCATCCACCTCCCGTCTTCTCACGAGCTTAGAAGCTAACCTCTGTGCGATTTCTTTCTTGTTCAACAGAAGAGGAACCTGCCGTCTCCAACAAAGCTTTAATCATTGGTGGCATAGTGGGCGTTGCAGCGATTGCGGCCATGTGGTGGTCTCGTTATCATCGCCAATAGTGGTGGGGATATGACCACGACCAAACCATGAACGCGCCACTGCTGGTCTGATGTGAGGGATGGTGAATGCGAGGATGAATTGGCTGGATGGCTGGTGGCAAAGGGACGGACGGTTGGCATTTCTGGGATCGACACACAACGGACGGGTCCAAAAAAACATATTGGGGAGAGACACCCTAGGGCAAAGCATATTCAGCATGCTTTTGGTTTTTTTCCCCTTCTTTTGTTGTCATGATCGAATTTCGACTTTTGAAATTCCGGGAAATGGAGTTGGGATGAGCAAACGTCTTTTTTTTTTCTCTTTTCTTTTCCACACTTTTGTCCTTTCAAAAGTTGTACACATTGGCTTCTCTTTTTTTTTTTTTTTTTTTTGCTTGAAAGATGTAGCATCTATGTGATGGCCCCTCTGGGCACTTCTAGCAGTCTTCGGTCTCTTTTCTCTCTCCCTCTCTTTCTGTGGTGTATGGTGATGATTACAAAGACATGCTGTTATGATCCCAACCTTGAAACGCCGCCTCTCAAACTCCACGAATCCTTCGGGTTCTTTCATATCCATGATATTTAATTTCGTGTTGGTCTAGCCCTGGAAAGCAGCGGCGGGGTACGAGCGATCCTTCTTCTTCCTCGCCGCCGAGCTGCTGCGCGAGCTCGCCCCGGATCCACCATTGCTACGCGGCGGCGCGAGCATCGCCGGCGCCATGTCCGCAGGTAAGTCGTTCCACTCCGTCTCCGCCCTGCGATTCTGGAACGATTGTCCCGAAGGCGTCCTAACGAGATCATTCGCCCCGTTTGCGCCGACGTTAATGTTCATCGGCGGGAGGTTAGCGACGGCGGCCGTAGGGCCTGCGATGGGTGGCGCGGACATCCTCGAGGATTGGTGGCCGGAAGAAAGGGACAGGGGTCCTACTGCGCGGCGGACAACGTATGCCGAGGTGGGACGGAGCTTGATGTAATACTCCTTAAGCTCGTCGCCGTATCTCTCGAAGCCGCGGGCCGTGTACCAATGGATTCCCTCCTCGTTCTCGGTCCAGACGTGCGCGTAGACGTGTCGCAGGTTCACCCCCTGAACTGATGATGCAGCGGTGATGAGGTTGTCGATTGCGGCTGTCGCGAGGCCGTGGGAGCGGTAGGGTGACAACAGAGCGAGGGATTGGATGTAGAGGGCGTGTTCGGGAGCCGAGGTCGTGGGTGGGAAGGGCGAGGGTTCGATACGGGAGACGACGCCGCCTATTACTTGGGTGTTGTTCGGGCCGTCGGACCAAGTTATTATGCGACTGAGGGGCCCCGTGAGCGCTGCTGCGTAAAAGGTTTCTGGGTAGGTGACGGGGAGGAGGAGGGCGTTTATGCGGCGGAAGGGTGACAGGTCGGCGTCTTCTATGGGACGGATCGAGGCGTTTGGGTGGAGGGGTGCAGCGGCGGCGGCGGCGGGTGGTGGTGGTGAGGATGTCGATATCGTGGTGGGGGGCTCGAGGGCGGGGGGAGGGGCAGCTTGTGCGGGAGCTGCTTGTGTTGGTGGTTGTGGTGGTGGTGCTGCAGAACCCGGCGCCGGGGTGAATTTGGATGCGGGAGGAGGTGCGTAAGACGGTTGTTGTCGGGGTTGGAAGAAGGATTTTATGGAGGACTGGGTCGGCTTCATTGTCGTGGTTTGAGGGAGAGACATCGCGGCTGCTTCATCGTTTTCTTTTCCTTTTTTTTTTTGTCCGTGTTGATGACGACCAAGATCGAGGGTCCCTGCGTCAGGTTGAGAGCGAAGGGCAAGAATGTTGGGGAGGCCAGGAGCGTTCGGTGGCTGATGTAGCCTTTCTATGATAGCGTTTGACGTAGGCACGAATCAGATGCGCATATGTGCGATTATTACGCGAACGGCGAAGGTTGTCTTGAGGATTTAGGATGTATCCGGCGCGAAGTGAGGTGCGAGGGAGAAAAGAAAAGATCGAGGTCAGGTTTCGGGACGTAGTTGGAATGTCTCTGAATGGTTGCGTCCAGGGGCGATCGAGCCCAGACCAGGCGTGGAAAAGTCGTGACTTGTCTGCTCCTGGTTGGTTGCGCTGGACCCCTTAGTGACGGAGGCAAGTGCCTTCTCAGCCGCTCGGGGAAGAAAAACCTCAGTGAACGAGCGCTCAGTAAATGCAAGTGCGCGTCTTGGAGGCAGGAGGACGGCCCCACTGGGTCGTGCCTTCTTCAATTCCAAGCGTGCGAGTTCGGGAGGCTGGCCGGAACATGGATTGGCCTAGAGCCTTTTTTTTTTTTTTCTCCCCGAGCTCGCGACCTGACAGGGAACACAGGGGGTTGGTAGACGAACCCCTGCTTTGACTAAAGGTATCGCGGTCAACAGATCGCAAGAAATACCAAGTGTCCACTAATTGAGTGCTTAGGTCTTTCACCGCCTCAGTCCGATGAGCATATTCAAGGTAAGGTAGCAACCGCAGACACACCAACAGCCGGAGAGAGCTCCTGGTCATTCTATGCCGGTCATCATTCTGGGCGGGCAAAGGCGTTCCCGAAAGTTGGGATGCCGAGATGGGTTTCTGCCGCCCGGGGTGTTAAGGTATCGTGAGGATGGGGTCCCGACGAAGGGGAGCTAGCTCAGGCACATGCATGCGCGCGCTGATGGACCTCTGTGCGGCCTACCTTACAAATGCGCTTACTCGACGTACATAAGGCTGTCTGATGAGCTGGGCATGTGTCTGTCGTTCCGCAACCACTCTGGAGTACTGGAGCCAATGCGACACTGAATCAGTCTGCGAAAAGGAAGTGAGGTGGTCGTCTTTCGACTAGTTGATGCAGCTAAAGTCGCCCTCAAGCGGCGAATTGCAGTCCAGGAGAAGTGGTGTAAGTTGCTGATTGATCCGCTAGATCGCCTACCCATCAGAAAGAAGGCCGCCCGTCAAACGTCAAAGACCAACGGGAAGCGAAGGAACGGCAAGGGGTTTGAGCTCGAGCTCGAGCTTTCGCAACTGGCCCGCTAAGATCGACGTCGAACAGGCTGGGAAATCGCGTTCGGGCTTGGTCCCCCCGTTCGTACCTTCCGCATGCTTGCTTGCTTGCCTTCTTTTTTTTTTTTTTAACCCCATACCTTACCTATGTAGTTGGCATTGGATTGCAGTCAGGTTAGGTTCCCTTGCCTGGTTACCTTCCCTTGGCAAAATTTGGACCGGAAAAACGGCCCATTTTCTTATCCTGACCAATTGTCCCGTCGAACAATATTCATTTCCGTCTCTTCTTCCTTTACTCCCCCTCATCAACCCGTTTTCTCCAAACCGGCCGGCAACAACTCACTTACAAATCCCTACCAGATCCGGCATAGGGTTCCTCGTACAACCTTGCCTCGCCGGTTACGAGTCGACAACAATCCCGCCTTAGCTCATCGACACGAGGCTCGTGCTTGTCTGTCGCCGGCCGCCGACACAGCATCGCTCCTTTCGCTGCGTTGCACCACTATTACTTCAGCAAGCAGCAAGGTTCCGAGACTTTTCTTTTTTCGGTCGCCAACTTTTTTCAGCCTGACCTCATCTCACCTGCTATTACCGCTGCCCCCTCGTCCGCCCGTGTGGCACCAGGTTGCTTTAGTTACCCGTCAACCCGATCCAGATTCCACAAACCTGCACACGACCACAAAGCTTCGCCCTCCGAGGCTGCCATCATCACGCTAATTTTCTCCCCTCAGCCTTTGTGCGCCATCCCTTCGGCCTCGGAGAGATGGCTTCCAACACGGGCAAGGCTGGAGTAATCGTCGCTTCCGACGATGCTGGCAGCATGGACACTCTTGTAAGTCCCGCCCTGACTACGATGTTGCTTGGCTGGAAAACCCACCATCTCGACCGTAGTTGGACAACACAGCCGATGAAGCCTGCGGCTGGGAATGATATGATGCTGACCATTGCGAAATAAAGGCTCACGCCGTTCTTGACGATATAATGTACAACGTCGTCCACGACCTCCTGCTCAAAGTGCACCGCGACGAGAAGATGGCGAGGGCCACAACGGCCGCGATTCGTGTCGAGAAGCTGGCTTCCGATGCATCAGATAGCTCGACCCTCGACTCGAAACCAGACGTACGGATCGAAACCGATGCGGCGATATACGAAGACGGCAAGGTGATGCTCAAGGGCAATCCCTTGAAGACCACAAAGGATATCCTGTGCCCGCGATGCCATCTCCCTCGACTGCTTCATCCGACCGACGGAAAGGGCGCGAAAAAGCCCGACCCGAGCGTTATTTACTGCAAGAAACACCCCTACATTGACAAGCCCGGTTACGACATCTACGGCCAGACTTGGGTTCAGCCTGGCCCTGGACGGGGCAAGAAGAAGAAGGATATGAAGCCCGACCCAAACATCGAGTCACCCGCCCCGGGAGAAGCGCGACCGCCGAACGTGCTGTCGTTTCCCTCCGCCACTTGCAGCAAGTGCAAGCGATGCATTCTCGTCACCAGACTCAACAACCACATGGGTTCGTGCATCGGCAACAGCGGCCGCAATGCCAGCCGCGCAGCGGCGGCCAAGATCTCAAACGGCAGCAACGGCGCTAGCCAGAACGACGGAACACCTCCCTCGAGCCAGAAAGCGACCCCGGCGCCCGGATCACGAGCTTCTAGTCCGAAGAAACGCGACAGCGAGGAGGTTGCAGCGCCCGAAGAGGAAGAGGAATCAGAGAACAGCCATAAGAAGAAGAAAATGAAGCCTTCGGTAATGACTAAGAAGGTCATTCTGAAGACGAAGGGACCCAAAAAAGATAAGGTCAAGCAGAGCTCGCTGCTTAGCCACGAGTCAAAGATTGACGACGAGGACGACAACTCCACGGTCGAGGTTGCCCCAAAAAAGGAGAAGAAGGAGGTCAAAGAGGGAAAAGGCATCAATCCGGCTAAAAAGTTGAAGCTGGGCGCCGCAAAGCCGCCCCTCTCGTCGCCGCTGTCCAAGAATGGCAACGGCAGAACCGAAGACGCCGAGTCCGAATCATCTGGCACGTTGTCATCGCCGCCAAACTAGAAGCCTGGCGGTCCATCCAGTGACAATCGCGCGAGGTTCAGCCCATCTTTGGGTGACTCGAGCCCTAGTACTGATTCTGATCAAGAGACGGATTCGGATTCAGATTCCAATCCGCAACCTGCGCAGAGACGGGACATCACTACGAACACGTCGAAGCCTGTGATCAACGCTTCTCAGTGTCCATCTGCCAGTAACATCATCAAGAGTTCCAAGGGAAAGCGTTCCGATACTACTCGCGGGCGATAGATGCCACTCCAGACGAGAAATGAACTGTCGAAAAGACGCTTCTCACAACCAGCTTTTACCATTTGTCACCATTATTTTCTCCGATATCCCCGACCTGATTGTAACCACGCATCAGGATAAGCTATCGTCGTGTCGGGACGTTTGGAAACATCGAAGCACAGAGGTCAAGTGGTTTTGGCCAATGAGCCGGACCCATGACATTTTTATTCAGAAAATCGGCACCGCGGCACCGCAGCACAACACAAGCTCTCGAGACACAACCTTAACACTCAATTCCAATATTGCATACAACCGGGAGTCGGGCAGGGCTTCTTCGGAGTGAGGGTGGCTTAGCCCATACAACAATTCTTCTGCATCACATGGCGAGGCGGATGGCGGCGTTAGAGAAACTGCGGTTATTTCTTTTAGGCATTGACCCAATGATATTGATTCCCCCCCGACCATCATTTAGCTGGTATCTAGATTCGGTGATTCTTATCTGTGAACGCAATGCAGTTTATGTGCAACCTCCTACTCATGATGGATTTTCGATCAAATGGGGATGCTGTCCGATCAAGACGATCACTGCCTCGCAGGCAGCCCGTCTGACACCGAAATGATCAGTACTATGCCGCTCACCAGCCCCTTCACGTTCATACGATTCTGTAGCCTGAGATTGGCCTCTGCCAGGCATGCCGATGGTCCGTTCTCTTTCCAACGCCAAACTCCATGCCATGCGAATTTCTCCCTGCGCAACTTGCCCTCTTGCTGAAGACATTTGTCAAATCACAACACCCCCTCGTCGTATCACATCCAGCCTTGATAGGACATCTGAATGCACATGCACATCGACAATCCATCATGACTCCTCTTCAGCTTCTTCGAGAACAGAGGCGCGGATAATCTTGACCTCCTCCAGCGGCCGATCCTCCGGCCCCGTCTTGACCAGTCCCATCCGCTTCACCACGCTCAGCCCGCTCTTCACCCTCCCGAAAATGGTATGCTTCCCGTCCAACCAGGGCGTCGGCGCGAGGGTGATGAAGAACTGCGAACCGTTGGTGTCGGGTCCCGCGTTCGCCATGGACAGCACGCCAGCGCCGGTGTGCTTGAGGCCCGGGTGGATCTCATCGGCAAACTTGTCGCCGTAGATGGAGGTGCCACCGCGGCCAGTGCCGGTCGGGTCGCCGGCTTGGATCATGAAGTTTGGGATTATGCGGTGGATTATCGTGGCGTTGTAGTAGCCGCGCTTGGCGAGGGTCGCGAAGTTTGTGCAGGTTTTGGGGGCGTGGGAGGTGTAGAGTTCTACGATTATCGTACCCTGTTTTGGGGGAGAGATAATTAGCTTGTTTCCTTGGTTCGCAAGATGAAATTGTGTGTTTATGTGGAAGAGGTACCAGCGATGTCTCGAGGGAGATGTTTTTCGTCATCTTTGCTCTAACTTCGAAAGTGTGTGACGTTGGAGATCGTGTAGAGAGGCGGTAATAGTGGTATTGGAAAGTATTTTGGACGAGGCTGCGATGGGTGACTTGCGACGGCGTGGAGGGACATTGAGTGAGGGTAGCTCGAGCCAGGAAAATGCAGGTGCGCAGTCCATTTCATTGGTCCAACTGTTGGGTTAGCGGGATCTGGGCCGCTTTGGAGCAAGCCCTGTCGTGGTACCTTTGTGCTGTTCGCCGCTGTAACTCGCCAGATCTTACCTGCATCATCACTGGTCTGGCCCTTCTCGACTGTGAGACTAAAACACGACCTTTCGTTGTTTTCGCGACGCTTGTCCTCCCGTCTCTGCCGCTCGGGTCAATTTCTTGACGGCCCGGATTTCCTCACTGGACGTCCGTCGACTTTGTTCTCCAGAGGGTTTACACTTGTTTTCCTCCGGTTTCGTGGCTGCTCAATGGGGCCGACTTTCTCAGAAGAAGCCTCCTGCTTTCTTTGGTAAGACGTTAACGGTCCAGAGACCTCGACTGCTGCAAGGTGGCTTCTGACTTCTGACGTCCCTCGTACACGATCCTCGCAACGCTTTGGCCGACTCAGCCTTAAAAGCAAGCTCTTGGCAAAAGCACCCGGAGCATATCACCTGGCATTTCAGCGTTCCTTCGCCCACCTCTGTGGCTATCCACTTCCGGGCTCTATCCCGGTCAACTTCGACCATACGTTCTCTCAAGCTATATATACACTCCGGCCCTTATATGATACACCAATAGGCTTCGCGATCCTTCTTATCCGTCGCTGTTTCCCGTCCGCCGACGGACCTTTCACCATGGCCTCATCACCGTTGCCTAGTCCGGTCACCCCACCATTCGACGAGATCTCTCCGAACCTCACCAACCTGACAGCCGCCGGCAACGGAACAGCGGCCGCTGTATCGCCAGAATGGGACCTCTTCAAGCTCGTAAGCTTCCTCACAATGGAGGGAAAGTTGATTTTCAGCGCTCTGGCCATCATCTACATAGGCGCCCATGGCTCCCTGCGTCGGCCTCCCTCTGCGGCTCCGCCGAAACGGAGGAAAGGTGAGAAGGGCGATCGCAAGGAAGACGAGCCCGTTACCGAGGGCTTGATGCCTTCTGACGCCATAGTTTTTCCGGTCCTTGCTGGGGCCATGCTGATTGGGCTTTACTACCTCATCCAATGGCTCCAGGATCCGGCTATCCTGAACAAGATCTTGCGGGTGTACATGTCCGTCATGGGCGTGGCGAGTTTGACGACGCTCATGGCGCATTCTTTGAGGGTTGGCAGGGGACTTGTGTTCCCGAACTGGGTGCGGGAGGGAGGCGTCTTGTGTCGGGTTGACGGTCATCAGGAGGCAGTTATCGAAGTCAACGTCGAGGGGGGAAACGAGACGGGGGCAAGTTTGAACAAGAGCCCTCTTCCGTCCGGCCTACGAAAGCTCGTGGGCGCCAGTTCAGCCAAGACGAATCGCTTTATGTGGGATGTCCGACACCTTTTCACGGACGAGTGGACAGTTAGGGCCAAGGTTCACGCCGTCTTCCGGGAGAAGTTCCACCTCTCTGTGAACCATATTCTCGGCTTTTTCTTGGCTTTTGCGACGGTTTCAGCATACTATATGACTGGATCGCCCCTTCTCTCCAATATCATGGGCTACGGCTTCTGTTACGGCTCGTTTCTCATAATGTCACCAACGACCTTCGCCACCGGAAGCTTAGTGCTGATGGGTCTCTTCTTCTACGACATCATCATGGTCTTCTATACGTAAGTCACCCCCTTGCATGACTGCGGACCATAGCTAAAAACTCACAGTCCCTACATGATTACCGTGGCCACCAAACTCGACGTCCCCATCAAGCTCCAGTTCCAGTCTGCTGCTAGATCCAGCATTCTCGGTCTTGGAGACATTGTGGTTCCCGGCATCGTCATGTGCCTTGCCCTCCGCTTCGACATGTGGCTTCACTATCAGCGCCAGATCAAGTACGTCCCGACTGACTTGAAGTCAGACAAGCATGACGTCAACTCAGGAGACGTTGTCACCGTCAGCGAGACTCAGCACGTGGCGCAGAAGCCCACGTGGGTCGACATCACCGGCTGCTGGGGCGACTGGTTTTGGTCCTCCTCCTGGGCTGGGCTCTTCAAGGGCGACAACACGACTGCACCCACGGTCCGCGGATCGACCTTTAAGAAAACCTACTTCAACGCTTCCCTCGTCGGATACACCCTCGGCATGCTCTTCACTCTCGCCATGTTGGCCATCTTCAAGCACGGCCAGCCAGCTCTGCTGTACCTCGTTCCCGGCGTTCTCGGATCTCTGTGGCTGACGGGTCTGGCTCGTGGCGAGTTGAAGGAGATGTGGGAGTACACCGAAGACGGCAGCTTGGACACGAAAGATGTTGTGGTAGAGCTTGATGGCGACGGCAACGTCATCAAGGAGGTTACGAAAGATGATGAGAAAGATAAGGAGGCCAAGCGCCAGGCGGATGAGGACAAGCAGAAGACGGAGGATGAGAAAGCTGCGGAGAAAAAGAAGCTGGCGGAGCGCAAAGAGGCCGAGAGGGATGCGGAGAGGAAGGAGTATAGTATAGTTTCGTTCTCGATCACCGCTCCGCTTAGAAAGCCGAAGACCCAGTAGACGCGGAGGGCAGAGGGCGTGATGACCCGTCGCAATACACAGACCTTCTCGAGGCTTGAAATATTTTGCAGACTCTTGTTCCCATCGTGGCTCTCGAAAACGGAGTTTAACTCTTAAATCCCATTGTTGTACGACTCGCAATGCTAAAAGTACAGTTCAAGGGTGCATGCAGTTCCATTGCTCGGTTTCAGAACCCCTCTAAGCTTGTACTTGCTACGCATCAATTAGCAATCAAACTTGACATCGAAACACACGCTGAAGATACTCCCAAACCCCACAATCAGCTAGCGCATAAAGTCAGTCTGAAGACCTGCGTGACAAGGGCAATGACAGCATCTTGGTACTCGTGATACCTCAGCTGCAGTTCTCGTTTGACCGATGGGTACGTGAGTAAACTAGTTACCTGCACACTGAGTTTGTATTCTCCCGTGAACGATGAATAATACAAATTGAAGGAAAAGATCTGTTTGTAGAAAGAGGTCAGTCTCGACCATCAAAGCTTGTCTGATAATACAAATATCGTGTGCTGCTGCAACCGCGCAACGCTTGACGACCTGGACGGCGCATCCGCCCGCCCATTTTCCGCGCTCTCGTTTGTATGGCTAGGGCTGGGTTACGCTTATGTTGATAATTGTATACTAATACGTTATACACTATTTCTAATATTAAGATAGAGCATCCAGCTAAAGTGCCTATATTAGATTTACGTGTTCAGAAAGACTGCAGGTTCAAGCCACAGACTGAGGAGAGGAGGCTCCTCGACAGACATCGTGCACTGTCGCTGTTATTTGGTAACTTATATGCAGTCAACCTGGTATGGTCTGTGTTTCCTTCAACATCAGAACCTTTCGGGATGTTGACCTCCTCGGAGTAGTACGTCTGTTCATAGAATCGGTCGAAACTTGCAAAGTTGAGTGGACTTGGAGTTTGGTAAGGTACTACGGGACCGTTGCTCAGCAAATCCTCGTTTCAAGCGCCGGTTGCGGGCCTTATCCTTTGCTTTTGGCCTATTATATCGACTGTTGTCGCTGCGGTCAGTTTTGTAATGTGCTGTGCAGATATGGATTGCTTGGAAACATCCTGTCAAGTAGCTTACGCTTGACGGAGACCCCGGAGAGCGTGAATGAATCTTCTTCTTGTACTTTCATATGTAAAACTCCCTTCGCTCTCAATACGTGACTTAAACTCCACAAGAGCCACGCCTTTGAGTTCCATGAAGAGGAACATATGGGGTGAGGGCTTTCTGCTATGACTTAACGTCAACACTAATCTAGGAAAATTTGTTCTTACTCAAGACAAGGACACAGAAAGGCGTGGCAATCTGTATCAAGAAACGAGAAGCAACCTGAATAAACAAGAATGAAGATGCTTTTACTGGCCACAGACACCTATAAATTTTCATGTTTTCCTTAAGATACAATGTCAAATGGAAGGTAATTCGAACTCAGGTACCAGGTACAGAAGCGAAGAAGGATAACAAAAAATGCAATCAAGCGCAATATCAGCCGAAGTGCGTGATGGTAACCCCGTACCGTCATAGAAAAGTCGTTCGTCAGGAAACCCGCAAAAGATTTCTCAATCAGCGCCACTGGTTTTTGGAGTAGTCACTACTTTTTGCTGGACTTCTCTTTGCGTGAACTACCCGCTTTCAGTGGTGTCATGATCCCCTCAATCATCTCTTGCATCTCCCTTCTATGAGTTCGTCTGCCTTTGGAGTCGTGAAGCTTCGTACGATTCTTCTTTTGTTGACTTTGCGATGTAACGAAGTCGGTCGTCTGATTGTCTGAAGCTTGGTAGGACACATGCTGCTGGCTGCTGGCACTGGGCTCATCATCGTACTGGGATCCGTAGAAGCTGTAACGGTCAGAAGACTGGACTCCTTGGAAGTAGATTAAGAAGCCGCTGCTATTAACCTTCCGCTTTCGGCAGCGGTGTTGTCTTGAACAGCATCGGCTTGTGAGTAAAGATGCCATTCCTCATCAACTAAATACCACCACCGGCCATGTTCATCTTGCGTCCACTTGTCATTGGTGTTCATGGTGGTGTTCATGGTGGAGGATATGAAGGAGAAGATCCGTCTAGACCAGGAGTAAATGCAGCAAGGTGAAGAAGTCGAGACGTCTGTCCTGGCGGGATATGTTGAAGCTTGAGTAGATGGAGATTGAAATTATGGACATGATCCACTGGCTACGAACAGGTAGCCACCCGTACTTATAGCTAAAGCAACGACCATCTTTCAACGCATATCGAGCTCAGACCAGTCTTCGAACTGTTGCTATAGAGCTGCCTACCTCAGCCCAGGGCGATCGATATTGGAGAAGTGACCTCGACGACGGCTGGACGAACTAGGCCTACTAGACTCTTGCCTTGTATGGACGAAGTCATGTTTCGCGCAACGAACGATCTAGCCTTGATCCCTGCCTGTCCATCGGTGCATACTCGCGACTGGGTTCCCGGGAGCCTGGACAAGCATAGCTAGACCAGAGCTGAGCTCCCGGCTGGCATGGTTGTCCCACAGAAACCCCAGTCGGCTAGGGGATTCTAACGACCGAGCATGGGGCGGTATGATTTACCAAGGGCTGCGTCGAGCAGCCTTATCTCTACATGATTGATATTCGACGACACAATGTCGACAGCACGATTTGTGCGAGGCCGATGTGGTTTCTGAGGTAGGGCATACCGACTGCGCCAACAGGGCGTGCCGTGCGTGGACCCCCAAATACGCCGTAAGGACGCCCTTATCAAAGTCCTTGTTCGTGACTAGCATCGGGCCCTAGGGCGGGCGGCCGATGATATTGGAGGCAGTGCTGCCTCACCGATACATGTGCCAGTCTGTGAAATAAGGTTGCCTAATAGGGCACGCAGAGGCCCGCGCCGTCGAAAGGTTCGTAGTTTCCAGTGGATCCATCTGTGTGTCGGTTGTCGAAAGCTCCAACTCGTGATTATTCTCGTTCAGGGGTCGGCATTCGTCGCGAGGTTCGAGAAGGTTTCGTTTCACTTTCGGTAGTCAGCAATGCAGAGCGGGAAACCGACCCCGAAACCTCGGGGGCCGGAGAGTTAATGGCGTTCCTCAGGACCGGGATAGGTGCCGAGAGCGTGAGAGTTCGGAGAGAGGACGGACACGCCGAAATCAAAGCATGGGAGATCATACGTTACATTAGAGCCCGCTGCCAAGGAGAGACAGGAAGAGGCAGGGTCGAGTAGGCGCTTGGGGGCTTCTCTCTCCATGTTGACCGCGACGGCGAGTGGCGGTCAAGGCAGGCTGGCGTTGTTCAAACTGATGAAAACCCCCTGTACTGCATCTGCTCCCTGCCAAAGACCCACGTTATCAATCTTTGGTCCAGTAGTCAATCCATGTGGTTGACATGCTACAGAGTCCGAATTCTTTCTAGAAGACAATCCTTCAGCCTTACCGCATGGCGTGATTACTTCAGGATGTCAATTATCAACAAGGGTCGACCAACCGGGAATTCGACGGGGGCTTGGGTAGTGTGAATAATAAGAACATGATCAGGCTGTGGGCCAATTTCGGTTGTGAGTCGTAATCACGCACTCATTCCCATTTGAAGGAACACGAGCTTGGTAGGTTCGACCATGCCCCGAAGAAAGATTTGAAAGTCAAGCACGCAATACAGTAATTTTAGAAGACTGTTGAGAGTTCCGGTCAGTGGCGCCAGCCGCAACTCATCAGCTTGCGCAAGAGCTGAGGGAGGCCATGCAATTTTGAGATGGATGTCACAATCTGGTTGACTGGGTCCATCAGTGCAACGCAATCAAGCGGCACGCGAGCGGGGAAGATGTTGGCTCTCAGTCCCAAAAGATGTATTTTATTGTTAATCATATTCTCGTCGGTATCCAACTTGAGAAAGAGATCCATTAATTCTTTTGCTTACATTGGGCTGACTGAGGTCCTGACCTGGTCCTGTCCACAATTCATACCCAAGATGCCATTGACTTCGACGCCGGGGCTTAAGGAGTGTATATGGGACCTGGCCGGCAAACCGCGATCCTCTTCCCCACCCGAGATTGCAGTGTTGCGGAAAAGATGCGCCAGCATATCATTGACAGACGTGTCTTGCATGCTGTCTCAGGCGAGGGAAGAGCTCCAGCGGCGCAGCCAACAAAGGAGTGCTAACCCCGGTCACAAATCCCATCTTTTCGAACGTCTTACGCCCGGAGAAGTCACCGGTCGTAAGCATCCACTGCCAGGAATAAAAACAAGAGACAGCCTGTCTCCAGACTCGCGGGTTCGAGCATCTTTGGAATGTCTGTTAGTGTTCGAGTTCCATCACGGCGTATCACTTTCGACGACGCTAGCCCCCATATCAGCCTTGTTTCCGGAGAATTCAGTCGTCTTTGCTTCCATGTTCCGTGCTGTATGCCTGTCATAACCGAACGGCCCCCGCTCAGCGTGTCTGTATGCACCGCATTCCGGCGGTCACTATGGTACGGAGTCCAATGAGCTGTTATCGTCGGGGAAGGCTGCGAACCCATGCGCAAAGGCTGCAGCTGAAAGATACCTGGAAAGCAAGGTCTGAAGGTGAAAAGAGGTCGCAGACGCTGAACCACCCTTTTCAGTACTCAGTAGATTTCTTACATTTTGTTTTGTGAGAGTTTCCTTACTAGAACCAAATATCATGCGTGCTCCACGTTTGCTCCGAATGGGGGCTGGGAAGACTTCTCCTTTTGAACCATCTCTGGTTCGAGCTGATCACTTCCTTCACATAGAGTCGAGGCATCATGCCGGCGGAAGACTTTGCAGAAGGCTTGCAGGCTTTGCTCCGCAGCCTTCCTCTTTTCCTCGATTACTTCCTCTGGCGTGGTTGTGTATGCAAGCGTCCGATAGTTCCTCTCTCTCTTCAACAAACGTGATGGTGGTCGTCAAGGGTTGCCACACTGCATTCTTAGCAAAGATGGTGGCTTCCGCCTCTCCATCCCTACGAGAAGAACTGCGCTTTGGGTTTAGACGGTGAGCTATTTCAATAGAATCGATCAACTGACGAAGCGGAACCGTTTCGCACCACCTTTGAGACATGGCTTGGTGGCTGAACATTACCACCCTCAGGCAGCTCCGAATGACGGCTTCTTGGTTGCATGACTGCACAGACGTGTACGCAAATAAAATGAGAGATGGAGGGTGAAGGCTTAGGGTCCAAAGCCACAACAAAGTAGCCCACCACGAGTGTTAAGTAGGCCGGGATTTGTAAGGGGAGTTAATAGCTCTGGGTATTGGGTCTCCCCTTCGTCGCTGTGAACCATTCCTAGACCCGCTCGTCCGTTCAGCAAGAAAGCCTTTGCGTGTTGTTTAGTTCCGCTCATTACGCTCAGAGAGAGTGGGGAGAACGGTGCGATCTATGCTCGTCTCCTTGGTGGTTGGCCAGTGCAGTTGGGAAAGTGGTCGAGTGGTTGATGACGGGGCAGTCCAGCTGGGCACCGTGACACCCATGTTTCTGCATGAGGCTTCTTTCGACCACCGCTGCAAATAGTCATGAGGACAGGATGTGGTGGATTCTTGACTCTGCCCGTGGCCCGCCAATACTCGAGGGCCACTGATATAGTTTCACCCAGGGCGTACAGCTGGATCGCAGGGAGTGTTCGAAGCAAGCTGACAAGGCAACCTCGTTACGGATGTAATGACTGACCAACCAAGACAGCATGATAGTGTCCCCGAGGCGTTTCCCGTCGTCTACAAGAGTAGTGTCTTGGCTGGACCTCCGATCTTGTACACTCCATTTACTCCAGCCCCCATAAGATGTAGCCGGGCTTACTAGGCTCATCTCGAACATCATTCTAGACCAGAGTTTCATCTAACTGCATGATGGTGAACCGGAAGACCTTGGATCCTGGTAGATTGAGCAAGGGATATAAATGCCTCACTTGTGGAAGTACCTTGGATAGCAGGTGGGAAATTGCAGCCCTAGATACGCCTCTTACATTTAATGTCGCCTACCTCCATGTGTTCAGCATCACCCACTCAGGAGGTGCTGCTGAGGTCTACGGCTGTCATCTTACTCGCTATTGTCTCACGACCAGCCCCATAATGGCAAATGGAAGAACCAGAACTTTGAAATGTAGCCCTCTGGACACCGCGCCGAGCTCCGTAAGGCGAAAGAGGAAGGCAAAAGAGGAAGGCAGTGCCGTGTGCTTTAGGTCCTTAGAAAAGGGCGATTCAGAGCCTCCCTTCATCCCCTGATACCACGTGTAGATCCACCTCAAAGGATGAGCTAGCTCCAAGTACCGACGCAATTGAGCTCCCAAAATTGTAACCCTACGAAAATGTTAGCACAATACTATTTGCGCACTCTGTCCATAGGTTGGGGAATATTCTTCCCACCCTGGAAGCTGAGCTATTGAGGTTTGATTCGCAACAGAGCATCAAATTTTGGAAAGCATTTCCGCTTCCATTAACGGAACAGAATTTATTGTGGGAAAAGGAGGCTTTTTGATTGGCGGACGATGGCACGTGGTTACAACATTAGTCTACGAATCTGGAAAATACCGGTTGCGTGCGATGTGATGTCACTTCGGACTCTTCACGGGGGAGCTGAGGGGGGCTTCACTCATGCGCAGCCTCGACTCTTGAGCTGTCGCACATTTCCACAGAAGGAGCACGTGATTTGAACAATCAAGGGTTCGTAATGAAACGCCTGTCTCATCCGCGGCGGACTTGTGTTGCTGAATCACATGATCACTTATCTAGTTGCATTTCAGTCCTGCGGGCTGGTCTGAACTTAGGTGATGTTTATACCATTTCGAACCTGACGTATTCCTAGGAAACTATGCAACAGTCAAAAGAGGACCAGTATAGAGTATTAAAGTCTCAGGAAATCATGCGCGTTGAAGCAGCCAGAAGTCAGCCAGGCGGCCTTTTGAATGCTACACTACGACTCCAACGGTGCAAGCGCTAAATACCTCATTTTGACCATGAGACAGCTTGGTCCCCCAAAGATGTTTGGCTTCATAGCAAATCATTGGCATCACGAAACCGATTGGCATCATTTCTGTGACTTGGTGTCGGTTGTGGCGAGAAAGAAATATAGAGTCGAAGAAGACATCGAACGAGGTCGACTCAGGTAACCTTCTCCAAGGATCAACGCTAGCAAGACTGGCATCAAGATTATATCTTAGGCTGGCCAGTGACGCTACACTGCGTCCCATAAAGCCCGCGGGAAGAGTATGACGTGCGTAGTATTGAAATTGCCTGGCCAAGATATGAGAAGGCGCCGCCATAAATCAATCACAGCACCACGCTGAGGAGGTTGCAGCCTAGACTGGCTTTGCCTCAAAGTTTCAAGCTTTTGAAGAACAGATCAAGGTGAGTAAAGGCCTTTTAGTCATCTTTTTGACCCTCTCAGGAATAAAACTGAGCGCTTACTGAATTGTATGTAGGTATGTATCGTAGGGCTTAATTAAAATGTTCAAAACCCCGCCCTGTGGGCCGATCTTCAACGCTAAATAGCCCATTCATCAATGGCGGCGTGACTCTGCGCACTGGTCAAATTTTGAAAACCCTTAACTGAGCGACATTAAAACAAATCAAAGGAACGTTAGGGGAGTTGGTAGTTCAAGGGGGTCTTGGCTACTCTACACCTGTGACTAGGCTGAAATATCACGCAGGCGTGTCGCCAGCCTCGCATGTCACAGAAGATGAAGCCATTGGAGATGGCCTTAATCACATGGTTGTTTTCTGCGACCCGATAATCTTGAATTCAGGCTGAGAGGTATTAGAGATCGTCGCTTGTACGTTCCTCAGCATGAGCCAGAACCAATAAACGCCTCATCCGCCAGCTGGTCAATGATGGACCCTGGAATAGAAGCGAAACACCACGAGAATTGAAGAGATCCATGATAGAGCTCTTGAAGAGGGGTTTCTACACTTCATATGAGCCTATCGAAGAGGGGGGGTCCGACTGATCCGAAGTCTTTTCCTGGGGGCCTTGAGGGGAATCGTGTATTCTGTATCGTCGATACGCGCCATTGGCTCGCCAAGGGGGTTGTAACGTATGAAAACACAGCCAATTGCCCACGCCAAAAAAAAGTTTAAAAAATGGGCACAGAGATATGGCTGCGGAACCTATATTACTCAAGAACGAGTCAAAGTGCCTGGGGCGAAAACGAGGCTCATGGGATATTAGTTATCGATTTGAGGCGGATATTAGGAATGCGTTAAAGAAAGATAAAGACGTTATTGCATCCGTTCCAGTTTCACGGCAAGTAACATACGGCTAATGGCTCAGCCAGAAATCGAATTGCTTTTTTATGTTCAAAATGCATGCTGCGGCGCAGTATCTTCCACGAAATAAACAGGGTCGACGTCTCTTCTGTCAAGCTCAACTGTTTGTCTGAACTTTGGTCGTCTGCAGTCATATTTAGCCAGGTCTCATTTTGGTGGTCATTTGCGGGGATCCAAACCAGAGCATGGCTGCCTTGCGGCCCGCGGGCCTAGTCTGCTGATAGTGGCGTTTACGGGACCCGGAGCTTCTGAATGCCACCGCGGCGTTTCGAATGTTGAGAGATATGGAGGCGAAGGACGGCCGCAGAACAGGGGGCGGATGAGTGATGTGACGAAGATACCGATCCAGCAACTTTGTTGGCTTGTCCTGTCTGCCTTTCCACTGCCGGCATGAGAACCAATATGCATGATGCATGCACGCCTCCGAGCCTCCGTCCTGTCTCATTTTTATTTATTTATCGATCGTTAGTGCAACTGTCTCTGTCTCGCGTTCTAGATATCTCACCAGCCATATAGTACATTGTTTCTCCAATTTGTGAACATCTAGGTAGCTGCCGATGGTCGAGACGCGCAATATTTCATCGAATTAGGTTAATACTTGAGAACATGGAAACCGAGACTGTTTGGAGCGGCAACACCTGTGGTTGGGAATAATGCAATGATTAGTGCTCGATTTCCACTCGTTTGACTGACATCCAACATGATCATATGAGAACGCCCTACTTCCCTAGTTCCCTATCTTTTGATCTATGATTTACTCTTCCTCGACTTCTGAGTCGTCGTAGCTGGGATGGTCCCCATCTTCAGGACTGTCATTGCCGGACGGGAGCTGGCTGACCAAACCAGCTAGAATAGATGTAAGTCCGGCCTTCAGCTGTACACTTGGGGTATTTTCGATACGGATTTCAAGCTCCCGGATCCTTGCTGTAAGCTCTGTTCGCTTAACCTCCTCTGGACCAGCCTCGCTCGCATCTTCCTCCCTAACTTCATCGGGCTCTTCGCGTTCGAGACCTTTTCCAAAAGCCGACCCAAATGCGTCGGCCATGCCAGCATCCTTGATCGCAAAAACCACCTCTTTGATACCAGGCTAAGTCTCCTTGCCACCCTTCCTCTGCGACTTTTTGTCGATCCTCGGAACAAGTATCTTTCGCCAGGCGGCAGCCACCTCTCCGACAGGATTACCAAAGGCACCGCAGCCCCAAGCTCCCAGAACAACTTTACTTATGCCCTTGGACTCGCAGATGCGTAATACCATCTTCATCTTGTCCATCACGAGTTGGCGGTCCGCATCATTCACGTAGTAGCTGAATCCTGTCGACTCATCGCGTTCCGTTTCTGGGTTCCGTAACATGGCGGCGCTGATGCAGTCGACGAACCAACGATCCTTCTTTTCCAAAACCTCGTCTGCGCCCTCATCTCTGAATACCAGAACGTCGGGGGTATATATCGCTCCGAGTTCCGGCAGTCGGTACCATTCGTCTTTAAGTGATGGGAGAAGCGTACATCGCATGCAAAGAGACTCTTCCTGACTGCCAGCTCCATTGATAAAACCACCGCCAGGCGTGAGTGGCGATGACATGTTCAGAATGGCTACTCGACCTCCGTTCTTTCCTTGGCCCCGCACGAGGGTATGAGCTGCATTAAGAGTGTCTGCGGCCTGAAGAACGAGTCGAGGCGGTGCGGTGGACGAATATGGGTTGGTCAATACAATCTTCGCAGTCTCTGAATATTTCTTGGTGGCCTCCAGATCAACGATGAGCTCTGCGGCATCGATGCCGAGTCGGGCGCGGGGATGTGTAGGCAGGAGTGACGGGATGAGTTGGTTGAGAGTGACCTTGGCTTTCTTGGCCCGGGCGGCCTTACGAAAGCTGGCTGGCGGCTGGCCGACTGATGGCTGAAGTCTCCCCATGTTGGATTTCTCTTGATTGAGAAGAGAGAGTGAGGGAGAAAAGAAAATTGTCAGGGCTTCTGACGATCTTGTCGGGTGAGATGAGAGTTGTTCCGTTGATGAATGGCAGAAGCAGCAGGTGGGTCACCAGAACCTTGATAGTTACCACCTTACCTGCTTATTGAACTTCAGCTGATTGGATATTCCTCGTCCCGAACAAACAGATTTCCTTTCTCCCGTTTTGCTACGCTGAAATCGTTGAGATTGCGGTTCTCTGTAATGATTCTCTCATCTCGTGATGACGATGAGCGAGAGTGTGCGGTTCGAGCCCCGATTTTTTCATGAGACAGTGCCAGCTGGCTCCATCTGGCAGATCGAGTCCATGAGCCGAAGCATGTGTTGTTCCAATGAAACAGCCAAGAGCGAATCAAGTAAGCCACGGCTTGAGTACGAGATTAGGTTATTGTTTTCTTGTTTCTCGGCAAATGCTCTGAAATAACGATCCATTCTGATGCGGGAGGTTTTGAATGTTGAGGGGAACTCGTAGTCCGCGACTCACTCACCGTTTACTCATCGGCCCTTTACTGAAATTGGAGTGAATACAGTAAGCCCCTTGCTGCGTATTGCCAACTGCAGTGTGCTGCCTCCGAAGTCATCAGACCCACCCGATGAACATTCTCGAAATGGACGCCGCCGGCTATCAGTTCGCCTCCAACTCCACCCAGCTAGTTGTCGCAGCACCGTCTCCGGAGATCGGCACCGACTCGACCCAATTCGTCCTGGCCGCAGCAGCTGTCTCCTTCGCCATGGCGTCTCTCAGAGAACCCCGGCGCGTCGCCGAAATAATGCTTTCGTGGCTCGGTCTTGAGCTCGTGTCCATCGTCGAGCTCCAGGTCCTGTGGGCGGGCTACGGCCACATCTGCGCTATCACGGCTCGCCCGTCCGAGACAGTGAACCGCGCTTTCGACGCGAATTTCATCTCACCAGAGCTGCGGCCGGACGCCCAAGGAGCATACCGCCTTATCCTCAAACTCATCTCACCCCCTGCCGCTAAAGCTGGGGATGAGGGGCACCTGCGAAAGATGCTCAGCTATGAGGTCGAGCAGTACTTCTACTCCGACATTGCACCGAGACTCGGGGATGATGTTGCTGTGGCTAAGTGTCTTGCTTCCACGCGAGACCTGAGAGGCAAACCTCGTGCGGAGGAGCTTCGAGGATTAACGGCAACCATCATCACCGACCTACGCCCCGACTTCCCCGTTCCCGGAGAGAAGAGACTGGTTCTCAACCGCCTGCAAGTGAAAGCCGCGCTTGATTGGCTCGCGAGATACCATGGAAGCTCTTGGGCGTCTCTTCCAGACGACCTCAGTCGGTTTCTTCTGCCACCACTTGAGGAGCAGAAGCGCAGAGAATCCGGCAAGGCGTCCTCTGAACCCAAGCTATGGCTCAACGGAGGATACACCTATCTCGCGACAAGACGGAAGGAATACGACTCCCTTTGCCGCGACGACAACTCAGAATGGTCCTCCGCTTTCTGCGAACCGGTCCACGGCTCCAACAAGTCCATCGCAGAGTTGGTTGCGGGGTTTCTTACGCCGTCAGGAAGGCCTTTCGAAACGTACATTCATGGCGACGTCAAGTCCGAGAACCTCTTCACGACCCAGGCAGGCGACAAAGTTGCCTTTTTCGACTTTCAATATGCCGGACTGGGTGTCGGAGCATGTGATTTAGCCAAGCTGTTTACGTGTTCAGTGCCTCTCGAGATGCTCACTCGCCACGAGGATGTCCCCGATCAACTTTCCATGGATAAAGGCGAAAAGGCACTTCTGGAGCAATATCTGCGGACTCTACTGAGAGAAAGGCCTTCAAATAAGGGCCCTTCCGAGTACAATTGGGACTCGTTTGTGCGACACTGGGAGACCGCATTGGTGGATTGGTGTCGTTTTCAGGCGTCATGGGGCTTTTGGGGCAACACGGAATGGTTAGAAGCTAGAGTAAGATCCATCTTGGCTGATGAGGGCTGGAGAAACTGGCTGCAAAAAGACCTAGCGCAATCATAGATATAATAAAGGCCGCGTTGGAAGAACACGTAAACAGGGCATGAATGATATCTACGAGAAACGAGTATATAATTCAAGCGAACTATTGTAGAGCTGTAACCTCATTTCGTTTTCATGCTATAAGGACAACCCGGCCCGCTAAGCTTCGTTGTGATCAAATTCTCGCATGTTGTATCGAGCTTCTTGCTCTCCTGCTTCCGTTTTCCTACCTCATCAGCCTCGTGTATACCCGGGCAGTAAGTAGGGGGGCAAAAATCCCCGATCCAACTCGCACACCCACTGTAATTACAGCGCCTATTGCGACCACAGCGACTGGCACCTGCCCGCTTTTACCTATGTAAGCGATTGTCCCTTTAAACGCGCAAAGTGGCTCAAACGGTACCTTCAGGGGTATCAACGAATCATGTAATATGCTTCTATTCGAATTAATGACGGTCTCCGCGCGAGGTACATAATCTACAAGGGACATGTCACGGCACTGGTGGTGTGCGTACTTAGGTGCGGCTGCATTCAGAACTCTTCGTTCTGAATGTCCTGTACATTTTGCGCAATGGCGCAGTGGGGACACGTCTGGAGGGCATGCTGCAACCGTTAGCCTTTTGGGTCCGCACGTGACAGGACATATGCACCCACAACGCAACCTAGTCAATAAGCAATTATCACTCGAAAAAGGTATGTTTGAGCCACTTTGCGCGTTTAAAGGGATAGGGCTAATCAGAAGCCACTCGCGTACCTAATTAAACGAAAGTGCGCTCTGCACACGAAGCGGTAAGTGTATTTAGGAAAAGGATGTTTTGACACACATCTCCCTGCGGACTTCCGTAGGTCGCCCAGTGCCCCTCCTCTAGACTTAAACTCTTTCGGACTACCCCACGCATCCACCGACACATCCACCTGTTCAAGGTTTGCTTCAGCTCGTGGTACACAAAACTTTTACACGACCTGCCGTGTCTACATCCACGACCAAATATCGTGCCAAAGATGAGGGTCGAAGAAGGCTCAACGAGGATTCAGACGTCCCTTCGGTACACGTCGAGTCGGAAGGAGCACACGAACGCTTCGCTATCCGGCGCCTTGCAACCGGGCAATGGTACGACCTGGGGACGATCCGGCAGCAACCGGCCATGGCTGCGATCCTTCCTATCAGCAACGCCACTTTTTCTCGGTCCATTGGCAGCAGTGTCGTTTGAAATTGCTCTTCGCCACTTCAACGGGTCGCTGGCGATGGTTATGACAGCCTACAGAGAGCAAGGAGTTCTGCCTGTCTTGTTCGCATACGGACCGCGATGGAATCTGAAAGCTCTGATGGCCTACAGCTGTTGGATTGCGCTTCAAGCACTGCTGTATGTTGGCCTGCCGGGACCGACCCATCAAGGTCAACAGACGCCTGCAGGGCATCTTCTCAGCTACCGAGTAAACGGGCTGCGCGCGTGGCTTCTCACTTACTCATTGCTTGCCGTGCTATCTGTAGCGGGAGTTATTGACTTGGCAGTTGTGGCGGAAGACTGGTCTGGGTGGTTCATTGCGATGAATCTATTCGGATTTCTTGCATCAGCGGTGGCTTTTGTCAAAGCTCATGTTGCGCCGACTCACCCCGGTGATCGCAAGTTTACAGGTAGCGCATTCCTTACCGGTGGCTTCAGTGAGCCTTTTTACCATGCAATACTAACACACGTTAGACTCGACTGCCTATGACTTCTACATGGGCATTGAGCTGAATCCAAGACTCGGCGAACACTTTGACCTGAAGCTTTTCACCAACGGACGAGCTGGAATGATGACTTGGACTCTGATGTGGGTTGGAAGCGATACGAATGAGTGGAATGAACAACTTACTGACCAAGCCAAAGAGACATTTCCAACCTTGCTTTACAGTATCGCAACGGGACTGTATCAAAAAGCCTCATCCTTGTCACGGTTCTACACAGCATTTACGTTGTTGACTTCTTTGCCAACGAATCTTGGTACCTCCGGACGATAGACATCAGTCACGATCATTATGGTTTTTACTTGGCCTGGGGGTGTTTTACGTGGCTTCCGGCCATGTATACGCTTCAGGCCCAGTATCTTGGGCGGTATCCGACGAGCCCCTCGCCGGCCTACTTGGCCGTCACCTTCTCATTGGGTCTTTTGGGATACTACATTTTCCGCCGTGTGAACGCTCAAAAGGATCTTTGTCGAAGAACCAATGGAGATTGCCTGATATGGGGCGAGCCCGCGCGGTTCATCGTGGCCCCGTATACGACTTTGGATGGGACGCTGCACAAGAGCCTACTCCTCTGCAGCGGCTGGTGGGGCGTATCACGCCACGCAAACTACACTGGAGATCTCTTATTGAGCTTCTCCATGTGCGCCGTCGTCGGTACAACTACGCTGCTGGTGTGGTTCTACGCCATCTTCATGACCGGCTTGCTGCTCCACAGGTGTCTACGAGACGAGGAGCGATGTCTTGCCAAATATGGGCCATCGTGGAAGGAATATTGCCGGAGAGTCCCATGGCGGCTGGTTCCGGGTATTTGGTAATCGAAAATCAGCTATCCTGGTGGGCGGTGGTTGGGACATGCATATTATTTATTCCGGCGTCGTCAGTACGTCCGGTCCGATGGACTAAGCCGAATTTTCTCCACACCTCCGGGGCGCAAACGGGTCCGCCTACTGCGAGCTCCGGGCCCTCACGTAAGACTGAAAGTATTTTGAACTTATCCACTTTGATTTTTGATCCGTTCTATAGGAGATTGAATTCTTGTTCTGACGGATATGGACATCTGATGTTGCTGGAGTCCTGACTAGTTATTAAATAAAAACAACACTGAATGCGTAGCTCTAATGAGTCAGCTCATAACTGTAGCAGTGATACATATATGTTGCGATAGGTGCGAGCAGCCATAGGAGGACAGTGGAGATACGAGGCGAATAGGGGCATATAGAACGAAGCTGAAGAAGAGAGTGATGTATCTCGGAAGAAGTTTATCTGAGCAGGGGCGCGCAGAACGAAGGGAGATATATACCCGCTCCGGAACGGGTGGGACCGCGCTGGACCGCGCAAGTAGAGCCCATCCCGCACGACAATATAGGTGCTAGTATTTGAGTTTCTGAAGGCTGTCTCTCAATATCTCCCTTCTACTTCAGCTCTTTTCGAGACCAACTAAGCGATGTTTGTGTTGAGATCTTCTCAAAGGCGCGGCGATTAGACATTTACGAGCTGGTGTATTGCCTCGGGGGTATCGCCCGGTTAGGAATATGATGTTGGCGCCAGCGCCTCCGCAAGTATAATTAAAGCAAAGTTAACTATTCAACTTGCTATTAATAATACTTTCAATATTTTAATTAATTAAATAATTAGTAATATATTTGATTTCATTACTATATAGAAATACGTAAGATATTAGTATATACTCTAGTAAATATAAGTTTACTTATAGCTAAGTACACTTATAAGTTACCTACTAGCTCCCCTCTTTTATACTGAATTCCTCTTATATATTACGGTCAGCTATCCGACAGTAGGGTTCTGCTAACAGAAGCTGAGGGATGACACTAGGTTGACAGTGTGGTCTTGCTATGCTGTGTGGCTAAATGAATCTTGGGGTTCCAGGAGTATAGTAATTAGTTGTAATCCTCATAAGGGGGTCGCAGTATAAGATAAAGCTAAGAGTACCTATTAGAGTAATCACGAAGTTAATTACTAAAGAGCTATAGAAGTCTGTTCCTGGGAGTCCCAAGTCCATACTATATATAAGTCCCAAATAGTCCCTAGTCCTGCTATTAGGTGATTACCTCTATATATCAGTAATCGCAATTAGTTGGTAAGACTAACTAATCACTAAGCGCTTTCTTCTGCGCTCTACTAATTATTCTTTATCTTATTATTATATAACTTATACTATAGTTCTTCTATGCTGTGGGTATCCCTAGTGTCCCCGTGATCCTATAGTATAAATATCCTGCTCTAGTTGTCTAACGCCTAGATAGGTTGGTTGGTTATTATCCTTATAGAACGGGTCGTAATATTAGGTCTCCCTCTCAAAGGTCTTATCCTCAAGACCTAATATAAATAGGTTGTTAGTCCCAGGTTGGGGATCCATTAATTATGCTCCCTGGTTTTTCTATAGTGCTAACACTATGTCAGGTCGCGTTCAAAAATCAAATTCATATTCCGCCTCTACTATTCATTATTACAATTATACGCTTCATATTACTAAGTTTGGTATTATTGCTAACATACCTTATTCATATTATCATTCGTCGGGGAAGCGTTATAAGCTTCTCCCCGGAGGTGAAGTTTACAGCAAGTATACTCACTTAGGGCGTTCATACAATGCGGCAGCCAATACAGTTTGCGCTTATATATATTATTACTATACTATTATTTATTATTTTGCTAATTTATTCTTTAGTTAATTAATTACTGGATGAGGCGGCTTATTTAGAGGATACTAAAGTAGTGGAGGAGGAGGTATTATATAAAAAGGCTGCTACCTTACATACTACGCAGGCCAAGTTAGATGAGTCTATAGCGCAGCTAGATCATTTAAGAAAATAGAAAAGGATAGTATTTTATAAAAGTCGTGAAGTCACTGAGGAGGAACTAGTAGCTTCTCCTATATTAGAGGCTCAGTCTATAGGTAGTTTTAGCGTAATAGATTTAAATGCAGTCTTAGGGGATTAGAATCCTAGTACTCCGAACTTTCTATTAGGTAAGGCGTCCTAGTTTACTAGTATCCCTAATTATATAAATAGGTTAGCATCTCGTGGTTAGTCTTATCATATTAGTCTAACTATAGAATGGGGTCAAATAAACTAGGTCTTATTTTCGCATATCCTCTTAAGTGCAGGTGCTATTTATAGTTTATTCGTTATTTGCTATTCCCAGTATATGCGGAGTTAATCTTATGCATGTTTGAGATTTGTGGCTAGTTCCTATATATTATCCTCATGCCTATACCCCTTCCACTTAATGAGGTATTAGGTTTTATTCTTATCTTTAATGTAGTTAATAATTTATTTAATCTCATATTCTAGTTCATTTAATTCCACAATAATAAGGTTGTTCATTTATAATCCTTATGGTGCTAGTTCGAGAAGTAAAATGTAAAAGATTGGATAGCACTTTATGGTGTCTAGTAGTAAGAGTTTATAGCTAATATCTAATAGTTTTTTATTAATTCAAAATAGTCTAAGTT
>JAXCEF010000388.1:0-53242 GCA_037178605.1 Colletotrichum euphorbiae
CTATTATTTATTTACTATTCTAGGCGAAATAAAGTTTCCTTAGGCTCTACTATTAATTATTACAGTAGTCTATTTTCTATTAAGTTATATTAGGACTTATATATACTTATATTATTGAGTTTTTTGCGCTATTACGCTATATAGGAACCTTATTGTTTTTACTTATTATTATTCCTTATTAGTAGGCAAGTCTAGTTTTTTAACTATTGGCGCTAGAGTTATCTCCGCTATGCCTTAGCTTTTTCTTCTGAGTGGATTCAGCATTTATCATTGATATATTAGTTCCATTCTATATAGGGGTTATTGAGATATTTTATAGGGTAGTAATAATATAGTTTAAATAATGCTATATTATTATTGATCATTTAGGCTAAGTCCTACATAGGGAGTTAGTTCTCTAGGTAGTATTATATAATAGGTCTAGTATTATATCTTTAAGAATAGAAGTTATACTTATACTTATTAGCTTAGTATTTATTACAGTAATCCGTGAGGTACTAAGCCCAGAACATATAATAGTATTAGTTATACATAGGGTTGAGATAGGCATAATCTCCTTTAACCCATATTATAAATGAGAGGTTTCTTCTTCTACATCCAGATACGCTATAAAAGGCAATTTCCTAGTCGTCCTAATAAGGGTTAATCTCCTTCTTATAGAGGTACCTTAAGTAGTCAGCTAGCTCTAATCTAGCTCCTTCAGATAAGGTGTCGTCAATTTTAAATAAGGTTTATTTAATCTATTTTTCTACTTTTAGGTTTAGCTACTATTTATTAGTTATTATAGCAAATAATTTATTCTATTTAGCTCTTCTAGCATAATAGAGCTTATCTCATCGTTCTTAAGAGGGCTATATCTTATAGTTCTATATAGGTTCTCTTGCTGCTTAGTCTTTTATTTTGTTATTAATCTACTAGATTCGCTCAGAGTTATTCCTAGCATCCTATTATCTCTTAATATAAGCTTATAGTAACCTAATCTATTATTACTATATAACTTCTTTAAGTTATATTCTTACTTATAGCTTATATACTTAAAGTCCTTATTATAGCCTAGTAATACGGACTTTGTTGTTGATTTTGATATCTACGCCTGAGGGTATATGCAATATTTCATTAAGTTGCTTATTAGCTTTCCTCTCTGCTTTTAAGTAGGTTTAGTATCCTACTACTAGGGTATATATAGGTACTAGGGGGATACTAGTAGTATTATATCCTAATTAATAAGGGTTCTTTAGGTACTACCCTATATATTCCTTATGGTCTAAGTAGGCTCTACACTTATTATTATAGTAGGTGGTCTAATGAAGTTATTTGTGAGGTGTGGTTTTAATAGTAAGGCTTGCTTATTGTTTCTCAGGTACTAGTTGAAATCGTTCTTTCTTAGGGGATTAATATTTATAGGCTAGATATCCCGTCTTATTATAGTTATAGTATTGCTTATCTTTCTTCTAGTTGTTATTCTGCTTGCTGTTTTTATAGGCTGCGCTGAGGTCTATAGGTCTATTATAATATCTATAGGTAGTGGTATACTGAGGGGCCCTAGGGTTATACTTATAGTTAGAGGTTTATTTAGTGCAGTAGTTATTACTAGGTTAGTATAGGTTACCCTTTCTTCTATTATTATTTCATCCTACTTTATTATTCTAAGTAGACTATCTTTTATATTTAAGGCGTTATTTATAGAGGCAGTTATTAATTTTAACTATAGTATCTATATATTAGTGGAGTTCTTTAGGATAGTTAGGTTATATAAGCTTATCCTTAACTTCTTCCTTTAGGCCTTAGTAAAACTTAGCTATTAGGGCTTCTTCTCCCCAGTCTAGCTTAGATAAAATCTACTAGAACTTAATAATATACTTACTAGCTAATCCTTTTTATATGAGATTAGTGAGTTTATATTTAGCGATTTATTCTTTATCTAGGCTTCTAAAGGCTTCCTAAAGTTTCTTCTCAAACTCGTTATACTTCCCGAATACTTTCTGAGTTTCTTCATCTTACTAGTTATATAGTCTGCCTAGTTAGTCTCTTATTAATAGTTTAAACTAGGTAAGGGTATCTCCCCTAAGGAAGGATATAGCTTAGTAAACCTTTATAGTTTCATCTTGAAATGAGGCGGCATAGTAATAAAGGTAGGCTCAGGTGCGGGTGAGAAATCCTTAAAGGGTTCCTGGCTCTCCTAAGTATGGAGCAGGTTCTAGGTATTTAGCCTTGGGGCTGTGTTAGGTAGCTAGCTGCGCATTTTCCTATTAGAGCTAGAGGATCATATCATATATCTATTAAAAGCTTATTATTTCCTAGGTGTTCGTAGGGGCTGCCTGGGCCTATTGGTTGTTCGCGGGTCTCGGGGCTGTGGGTCATATATTCCTAGTACTATTAGCTTGCTGCGCGTTGTTATTAAAAGTCGACATAATTCCTATCTTATACTATTTAGTAGCATTAAAGGTTAACTTACTAAATAGGAGTAATTAAAGTATTACAGTTAGCTATCTAACAGTAGGGTTCTACTAATAGAAGCTAAGGGATAACGCTAGGTTAATAGTATAATCTTATTATACTATATTACTAAATAAATCTTAGGGTTCTAGGAGTATAATAATTAGTTATAGTCCTTATAAGGGGGTTACAGTATAAAATAAAGCTAAGAGTACCTATTAGAGTAATCACAAAGTTAATTACTAAAGAGCTATAGAAGTCTGTTCTTAGGAGTCCTAAGTCCATACTATATATAAGTCCCAAATAGTTCTTTTTCACTCTCATTACTAATTACCAATCGGGTACTAGTAATCGCTTAGTAACTGCGGGTAAGCGCTCAGTGGTCGCGGGTGAGCGCTTAGTAGTTCTTTCTGCACGCTCAGTCTTATCTTATCGTCACGTAACTTATACTATAGTTCTTCCATACTGTGAGCATCCTGACGTTCCCGTGATCCTGCAGTATAAATGTCCTGCCCTAGCCGTCTGATGCCTAGGTGGTTTGGTTGGTTGTTATCCTTGCATAACGGGTCGTAACATATTATAAACACCACTAAACAGAGAGCCCCTAGAGCGCTATTCTTACTCCTATATTTAGATTTGAATAGCTTCACTTTATATTCAGCCTCACATATATACTATAAGGCTAGGGGGTTATAGAATAAGAGATAGGGTTCAGTTAGACAATCCCAAGCCCTCCAAAGCAGGAATATGTATCCCTTCGTTCTATATACTCCCATTCAGATAGACTTAATCCGCAGTACACTCTTTTAGATCTTCTTCATTCCTCATGCCTCCCTACAGCCGCCTCTACCTATCGTAACAGTATCTTTCTACCTGTTGAGAAACATGAAGATCACCTGCACGATATATGGACGTACAGCTAAGGGTGGCATACGTGGGAATCAACGAGAAGATACCATTCATATACCTGTACATTATACCGCCGTGTGACGCGCCGGAACTTGAATAAGGATTGAGGTATCGCAATGAAACACATTCTCAAACGCTCGTGAGTCACAAAGAACCCATTTCGGACTCAATGCTGGACCTGCAGGCGATCCTCTCAGGAGCTTAGAATTTTAATCGAGCTCAAAGAGGTTTTCGCGGGGCCACCATGACTCAATGAGGACGAGATTTTCGAAACTGAGTCGATATATGAACCCGCCAGAAGCAAGGCCACAGAGTATTTCTGATAAGATATGTACATGATGAGTGCAAATGCAAGATTTGCCGCTTCTCCGCGACCCAGTCAATATTTACATTCGTCCCTTTCCTATGTTCCTTCCTGTGAATACAAGTGCGATATTCTTATCCTCGAGTGGAATGACTTAGAAAGTCAACTTCTGACCAACCTGACCAGGAACAGTGGCCGCAACATTGGCCGAACCGAGAAGGGTGTAGGAGTAAGGCGGTGAGTTGGCGTTCATCGTACCAACCGGTGCGGTGTTGGCAGCGCCGCCAAGATCGTTGTCAATGGAGACCGCGTAGCCGACGATATCGGAATCCTTGGTCTCAATGGGCGCAGTCACGTTTCTGAAGACATTGCTCTGAGCGAGAACCTGTGCACCCTGGCGAGTGTTGATAGCAGAGTTGGCGCTGGGTTTGGTTAGAATTGCTGGTTTCGCCAAGTCTCAAGATAATAGATACATACTTCAGGTAGTAGGAGTTGTAAATGTGGCCTGTGCCGAATCGCAGGGAGGGACCACGGGAACCAAAGTCCTTCCAGTAGTTGTTGGCGTAGGTGACTAACGATTCTGAGTCAGCAGTGATTCTACATGTTTCCGGAACGGCGGACTTACTCCTCAGGTGGCCCTTATCCTCATCGCCATTGTTCTCACTGTGACCAATGAGGGAGGTCTTCCAGTGGTCATGAAAGTAGGTGCTTCAAAGTGTTAGCGGTCTTGGCCAGGTCCAGGTGGTTTTGAACGAAATTACTAAGAAATTGTTAGGTAGTCGGCGGCGTGAGAGGCATCCACGAGGCCGTCGTAGTAGTCCTTGTCGGAAACAAGAGCTGAGCTGAACTCGCAGTGATCAACCCAAACATTCGTGCTTTCCTAGGCGCAAGGCTGGTGTTAGCCATATCCAGCGCAATTCTTGCGACTACTCGGGTTTCTCTCACCTCGATCTTCAAGCCGTCGCCGGTAGAGGCAAGGACGTTTGTAGACTTAATGTTTCGCACAATAATGTTCTTCTGGCGACGAGCGTGTAGCGCAACTCCATCAAATCCTGTTCTCCTTAATGTCATATTCTTTGGGCTCTTGCTTGATCTTAACTAACCAGCGCCAGCGTTGAGACCAATGACAGACTTGTTGCTGCCAATGCGGACGTTCACGGCGCCCTTGATTACACCCTTGACGACAACAATCTTGGCCGTAGTGTCCTTCTCATTGACGGCCGCAGTGAATTCGGCTAGGGAAGAAACCGTGGTGACGGTACCGCCGGAGCCACCGGAAGTTCTGAGATCGTGTCAGCGAAGTTTCAAAATAAGGCATAGTTCTAAAGGTTCTTACCCTCCATTCAGCGTAGCATAGCCGATAGTTGCCTTGTCAGAGATGGAAGCTCTCTTGACGAGGTGGCGCTTGTCCGCAACATTGTCAACGGTGGGAGTCGGGCTCGCAGCAGCGAGACCCGCAAAGAGCGCTGCCAAGGCGGCAGTGAACTTCATCTTGGAATAATTGAGAGTAATGGATAGGTGCCAAGAGATCTAGGAAGGATGAGCCTGAGCTTAGTTTCAAGAACCCAGAAAACCACATTCTCGGCTGTCCCCTTATATACGTGATCTACATGGTTCACGATCGGACGCTTTTCCGCCCCGCCGTGCCGGGGTCCTCATCCCACAAGATCACCTCGTGTTCCTATAGAATTGCGAAATGACTTTTTTGTCTGCGTAAAATTATTTTCACCGGTTGAACTGGGTAAGGCTGATTGGGAAGAGGCTAGCAGTGATAGACGGAGCCGTCAACCATGGACATTCCGCGAATGGAAGCGGACCACCTGCCTGGACTGCGCGACTCTGTCTGAAGTGTTTCCTCCACTTGCCTGTCAGCTCTCTTCGGATGGACCCCATGCCAATAAACGACCAGCTGAAACTGGTGGGATTCCTCACGCTAACGCAATTGTTGGCAGGCATGTCTACAAGGAATCTCCAAAATACATCGAAACAAGCTTGTTGACAAGCTTTTGTTTCGTTCCCCCCTGGTCTATTCAGTGGAGATGTGTATATGTCATGTAGAGCTGCTGGCTCGATCGAGGCAAGGGGCGTCCGGGGTCCTGTTGGAGAAAATTCCTCAAATCAGCATCTTGTCTTGGCTTGCCGAGCAGGTGCCGGCAATCCGGGGTGCAGAGCGCTTACACAAACCACATATGTACTGATGGTTCCACCGAATGATCTGACAGGAGAAGAAGACATGCTCATGCGTTCAGCGAATTGCCTGGTGTCTCGCGGAGGAAAAGACTTGGGAAACCGCCACTTTGCGTCTTATTTCTTGTAAATATCCTACAAACGTCCTCTCGTGCATCAATCACTATCTTAATTTATCTGTATTGCTATGTCATCGGACCATCGATACAATTTAAGACGTAGCTACATGTAGATATGCAGACTGTCGTTTGGAGGGCTTACGGTGTCAAACGGATTGGACTTCTTATTTGATGGTGGGCTACTTCTATCGACCTTCCAAATCGGATCGCCTCATCGGAACCTCAGGGCCCGAGTCAGATTGGTGAAAAGCGTTCAAAGACTTTGCTTTCCATGCGTGACTAAAATACGGCGCGATCTCTAAACACCTTTGCATTACTGTAAAATTCTCATCTGAACCCATGCTCGAGCTTGATGTCTGCTCATATTTAGGTGAATTTACGCAGATGAGTCTCAAGTGGTGTGAACGTCGAATCAATGAGGCCCAATTGCTTTCATATGGAACCGCTTTTCATAGATTGAAATCAAATTTGAAAGCAATCTAGGTCTACTCTCTTGTTGTGAAGATAAGGGAATGCATGTTGTCCGTAAAACGTCATCGAGACGACCTCCCAATCCCCAGTCCAGTCCGATTCAGTCTAAGGTCCATCGTAAGGAGAGGGCATGCATTGGTAATCGATGTAGAGGCTGGACATGTAGCCGCCTATGTGTTTAATCTGGCTACGACCGTCTGTTCCAAACGGCGCAAGCTTGCCAGCCATGACAGTACCAGAGCCATTCGAGTCGTACATTTGAAACCACATCTGGTTGTTCTCCCAAAGACCAATTTCGCTGTACTTATCCGTGAACGAGCACTTCAGCTGCTCATAGATACTCTCCTCCATCTCATCGCTTGATGCAACATCCGGCAAATTGGGCAAGTCCATGTGCATCAGTTCATAATCGAAACCGTGGCCGCGGAAGAAGAGCGATTCCATGTCGCCACGTCGCTTGACACTGCCGGTCGATGCGCCGCTGTCGCCGAATCCGAAACGGAATGTAGGGCTATTGTTTGTCTCGTTGAATTCCGTCATGGTGAAGTGTATATCGACGCCCTCGATGTTGACGCCAAAGACTGGATGGTACGTATTCTCGGCCTCGTCTCGACCGGCCAGATGTCTTCGGTTGTTCCAGGTTCCGATCTGGGACACTTGGGTACCGAACAGGTCGGAGAAGGCTGACTCTGTCTCTCTTGCGGTCAGTGTGCGCGAACGCTTCCAGTTGCTGTGTACAAACATGTCCCACTTAGACTTAAGGTGCTTTGCTGATTCAACAGTGCCTTTTGCGGCAAGCATAGCTGTGATGACTTTGGCGGTGACGGCCAAAAAGCAATCTCTGCCTCCGTCGTCCCACCTTTCTACCTGATTCGGATCCCATTCTTTGCCAAGGCCGTAAAAGCTTACACCTTGACCGTAGAGAAAGCCACCGACAATTGCAAGAGAAACAATGGTCTCCTGAAGAATGATGGGAAGATACTGCCGAGCATCAAGTTCTGTAGGAGAGGTTAGATCACCATGGACATTTATCATTTGACCTAATTCGCACCTGTGCTTCCAGCGACATCTGCCTTTACAATATCGGTGCCTGGAGTAATGAGAAGAGTCCCTGGTGCTTCAATAGCAGCGGCAGAGACTGGCATTGCTGCCAGAAACGCAGGCAGAAGAACAAGAAGCTTCTTCAGGGATAGTGATGACATCTTTGAATGCGGGTTATAGTAGTGGAAGGGATCTAAGTGGAAATGAAACTGTGGCTTATTTGATCGGAATCAAGACGTTGGTTCAGTAGGTTGGTGTGCGATACTTGTGGTGAGAAGGGAAGACGAACCGAAGGCATCAGAGAAGCTTTTCAACATATTGATGCTTAACACTCGGTCAAAACTCACCAGAACTCTTGATTTATTTTTATCTGCTCTTTGCGACCTGCAATTCACTGCGTTAACAGCCCAGAGACCAAGTACTCATCACCACGTACTACTGCTCAAACTTACGTCTTGGCTACTGGCAACAGCCTCACGAGTCCGAATCCTTCAATTATCTTGGACTCACTGCTTACTGCTGATAATAGCCTTACGCGAGTGGCTCAGCAACCACTTCCTTTGCCTTTTGAGGCCAGGCTGAAGCTCTAGCCAATCCTGTGCTGTTCTGGGAACAGCAAATAAGCCTTGGCAGTCCTTTTCGCAACAACTTGGACATGGGTTCACCCAATAGAACAACATAAAGAAATGTTGTGCTTAATCGCCAAGTAGGTATGGCAGGATTCCTTCAATGAAGGCATTGAAGGGTGAGTGCGGCAGCAAGGTAAGTGACGTCCACATCCTCAGCATTCAACTCAACATAGCCCTGCCTATGTTCGTACCCAGAGTATATCGGTCGCGATCAATGATATGTGTATAAAGACCGGACTGATCCAAGGTTTACGGGAAATCCGCCCATATCGTCCACGAACCAATTGTTTTCATGCCATATACAGTTCCAAGTACAACAAGATTCTTCTACAATAACATTTTACTATTTCCGACATGCAGCTCCCTCTCATCAGCATCGCTGTGCTATTCCTCGGCCATGGGCCGGTAAGTTCTCTTGACTGAAGATCTTTGCAAGCCTGTTCTGTCCCTCCAGACTCCACTCGGTCTGGGAAGCAAGAGTATCGGATGCGAAAGGTGTCCAGTCTCAATAGGTTCTGATTCGGTCGAGAAAGTTACCGTCCACGACTCTGCAAACGGCTGCTCACACGGACCGAACGCGCTCTCGCGAAGAATCGTTGGCCGTACAGATGATTGCTTCAATTTCGGCGACAAAATGGATCCTGAGAGATTGAGAGCAATATCTGTAATATATATTATATCATATGAATCTAACTGGCGCCTGAAGGGCGGTCTCTAAGACCCGTTTTATAGCGTAAATTCCTATTTAGTATACTTTGCCTGTTTTTTAATACGAGAAAGGCTAGAAGCTGATCTCAACGGTCCTCGCTCCCATTTGTCCTGATAGAAGGACCCCCAACAGCCAGCATCTCTGGATTCTCTGGCGACACAGAGTATAACGGTCGCCGGATCGAAGCCATCAAGATTGCGGGAAGGAAATGAGAACCACTCGTTTTCGGACACCCGCAGTTGGCGCCATAATAGCGCCGGGACGTTGAGCTTGTTCGAGCTTCGATTGGGCCGATCCCTGACACCAGCACCAACGGCTACGATAGTCAGGGGGCAGGGCGCGGTGGAACCTTCCCAATGAAGAGACAATACAGCAGTATCTCCTCTTCAGCCAAAGGGTTCAAACCGGCCGAGAGCTTGAGCCGGGGCGAGTTCATTCACATGTCCGGAACACACTTCCCAGCTGGACCGAGTAATGCAACGCCTCCCGCGGCGGAGCTGTCAGGGACGCCTGGTCGCGATGCGACTGGCGAATGGCATCTACGTCACGGTAAGGAACATCGCGTGGTGTTCATCTTACGCCGGCTGGAATAATCAAACCTGATGTTGGCCGAAGTTTGGCTCTCCGCAATTTCACCCCGGTCTATCCCCCGCATGCTGGACCAGGCCACCCCGGCTCTGTGATTGACCGACTATCCTGGATTCAAATCGTCACCCCGCATCTTTAATGTTATCGACCTCGGAACCCTGTCATGGTTCAGCTGGCTCTTTGGCTTTTCTTTTTTCTCGTGATATACTGGATGAACGATCAGTTTGCAGCGCGCGGATTCATGCTGTTTCTTCAAGCCAATCGATTCAGAGGATCGACGCCAAGCCGGGCTAACACTGCCTTAGGTCGAATACGCTGCTTGCAACTGCCGATGTGCCTTTGCAGGATTTTTTGAGACTGAAAAGAGCTGTGCCTCTGTACCCAAACTCAGTCTTCAGTCGGAAAAGCAAGGGTCGAGGCACTCTTCCTGCAATATCACCGACTTTTGGGAAGCAGCTCAAGTCCGTAAGCACACATCTTCGATAAGTTGGGGCTGAAGGGACCGCTTCACACCTCGACTTCCTTTAAGTATCAGATCGAGCTTCATTCAAGATGTCTCCCAGAAATGGAGGCATTCTCGACAGCAAAGATTGGGACGAAGTCAAACCTGCTTGGTCCGATAAGTCCAAATGGCTCGCAGAAGAATCAGACTGGAAGCCAGCCACGTTGATTCGAACGAGGTGTCCATCGCAGCCGAGTCTCGCCAGCCTCGGGACCTTCTTCTAGCCCATCAGGGACAACAAGCAATCAGAAAAGCTACGACCGACTGCGTATCTCGATGGTCTCAGAGGGTTTGCTGCTATCTTGGTGTATTGGCATCATAACCAGCTATGGGCCCACGAACCCCATGTACAAAGTCGAATCTTCGAAAACGCATTTGGCTACGAAAACAAGTTTCATTTCATCGCCTTCCCCGGAATACGACACCTCTTTAGTGGTGGTCACTTTGCTGTATCGGTCTTCTTCGTCATCTCAGGTTACGTCCTCACGGCTAAGCCGTTGAGTCTGGTTCACTCTGGAGACCATGCGAAACTGGCTGAGAACGTCGGTTCGGCGCTCTTCAGAAGATGGATTCGCCTTTATCTCCCACTCTTGGCCACAACCTTTATCTTCATGAGCTTCCTTCATATGTTCGACATCTGGGTCGACAACATCGACCGCAGATCTACTTGGAGAGAAGACATGTGGTTTTGGTACTGCGAAGCGAAGAATTTCACCTTCGTCTTCACGGCCGGCGGCAGCCCGTTCTTCAGCTGGAATCCGCACTTCTGGTCAATTCCGGTGGAAATGAAGGGTCTGTCATCGTCTACACGGCTGTTCTCACATTCTCTCGGTGTACTAGAAACGCCAGGCTGTGGTACGAAGCCGGCCTTGCCTTCTACTTCATGTACATCGCGGATGGCTGGTACGGAGCTATGTTCATGATGGGCATGATACTCTGCGATCTGGATCTGCTTGAGAAGAAGGACGAGTTGCCCGCGATCTTTACGAAGCTCCAGTCAGCCAAGCTCTTAATTTTCTACCACCTCTTCGCCATTTCGATGTACTTGGGAGGAGTGCCGTCGTATACCGGCGATGTCGAGAGGATGAGAGAGAGTCGCGGATGGTACTACCTCTCGTTTCTGAAACCACAAGCCGTGTATGACTACAAGTGGTTCTATCTGTTTTGGGCTGCAACATTTCTCGTTGCTTGCACCCCAAGGATTTGGTGGTTGCAACGCTTCTTCGAGACGCGCTTCTGCCAGTATCTCGGTCGGATTTCTTTTGCACTCTATCTTGGTCACGGACCCGTTCTTGGAACTCTAGGCGATCGCATTTACACGGCAGTAGGCTGGCATAAACATTCGGAGAGAGAGCATCTGGCGCATTTGGTCGACAAGTTCCCGTTGGCCAAGGTCGGGCCACTTGGTCTGGAGCCAGCCTTCTTGCTTCCTCACCTGATTCTTGTGCCACTCACTTTATGGCTGGCGGAAATAGTTACGAGGTTCATTGATGAGTCCAGCGTTAGGTTTGACCAGTGGTTCTACAGAAAGACACTCAACTCACCGGCATCTCCAGCCAAGGCTCGAGGCAAGGAGGCTATACGTGTCAGAGGCTGTGGCGCAGAGTGAAGGAGTCAGCCAAAGATAGGGGTATTTCGAGTTCGACATTCATCTCTGGCCCCCTCTTCCTAACTTGTGGGGGCCCTCGACTTATCTAGAGGTCACCTAGTGCCTCCCTAGCTATATAAGCTTCTCTTGAAACTCCATTGAAACTACCTCCTATCTCTAAACTATTTGGAACGTAGACCACTAGGGTCTCTTTGGCTTATAATATGATCCCCCCCCTTGATAGGGTCTATCCCTAGACTAATGCTAATAAACTACTTAGTGATTGCCTAGTAGTAAGTTTTTTCTTTCTTAGACTATAATTAATACATATTTAGAACTTAGCGTCCCTTATTCTAGTAGTATTAACTTTATAGGTAGCTAAATAGCTTAGAGGAGTAGCTAACTTAGTAGTTAGGCTTTCATTCTTAACCCTAGTTACTTCTATATCTTCTATATAGCTTAGAGGAGTAGCTAACTAGTAGGTAAGCTTCTATCTATAACCCCTAGCTGCTCTTATAGCTTCTTTTCTACTTAGGATAGTTAGATAACTTAGAGAAGTAGCTAACTAATAGCCAGGCTTCTATTTCTAACCCTAGCCGCTCTTATAGCTTCTATTTCCTCTCTAGAGTAAGATAGCTTAGAGGAGTAGCTAATTAGTAGCTAGGCTTCTATCTCTAACCCTAGCTGCTCTTATAGCTTTTACTTTCTCTATAGAGATGGATAGCTTAGAGGAGTAGCTAATTAGTAGGTAGGCTTCTATCTATAACCCCCTAGCTGATCTTATATCTTCGGCTCCTTTAGTTGTACCTTTTTTTTATAAATAAAATAAAAGTAAATATTTATTTAATATTATTTTTATAGTACTAAAATTATTTTTTAAATTAAAGTTATTTTGTATTATTAATCATTTTTAATTGCTTTATAGGGCTTAAGAATAAATACTCTCTTTATTAATAAGTAGAATCTTTATTTATTATAGTAATTATTAGGTAGTTATCTATTAGTTACTTAGTAGTCCCTCGTCTTAATAACTTTAAATAATATCTTGATCCTGAGATTATTATTTTTTGACTATATAAGTGCTAGGTCTTTAGTGTTAAATTAAATAGATATAAATATCTATTGAATGTTTTAAATTATAAAACTTCCTTTCTTTTACCTTATTAGATTATAATAGTACTCTTCCTATTGCTATTATACTACTATTATTATTAGTGCTATATATTAGTATTACTATTAGTACTAGTAGTATTACTAGTATTACTATATCTAACTAAGTACTTAATAGTAGCTGTAGCGCTATAGAGGCTGCTCTTCAGGGGGTCTCTTGCTATTAGTATCTCTCTGCTTAGTGCAGCTAGGACCTAGAGAAGGAGGAGTTTATGCTTTATGCTAAGAGCGCTAGTAAGTAACTTATAATTACTTAGTACCTCCTTTATAGTCCTACTAATATTTTCTTATTGCTGTATTAAATAAATACGCCCGCTATACTAACCTAAGTAATAGGAAGCTCTATATCCTAGTAGGGTTTTATAAGGACTTAGTAATATCTTTGCTAATAACTAATAGGCGCCTTAGAGAGTTATAGCTTTAGCTAATAAAAAAAAGCCATTTTTAAGGAGGCTTAAGATACTCCTAACCTTTAGGTCTAGTATATAGATAGTAAGGTATTATTTAGTACCTCTCTAGTTCTTACCTAGTTTCTAATGCTTTTAGACTAAGCTTAAAGCTGCGCAGCCTGTAAGTAAAAAGGCCCTCTAGGCTAAGAAGAATAATACTAATAAATCAGCTAAGAAGCATAAGGCTGAGGACAATAAACTCTCCTAGTAACTAGAGGAGCGCTAGGTAGCCGCCCTAAGGCAAATACTAGAGCAAATAAGCGTATCGCTATAGGTATTAAGGCCTAGAATAAGGTCCTTGCCTAGAAGAATAAGGAGCTAGTTCGCTACTACTAAGCAGTAGAGGAACTAGTATCCTTAGGTATTTAGGTAGTTAGTTTAGGTTTTAGTAAAATAACTAATTTATATAATAAGGTAGTAAGTAATTAATTAATATCTCTCTAGTAATAGACCCCTTAGACTTTTATATTTCTAATTATTTCTAGTAGTAATATAAGACCTTAGAAGAGTTCTCTAATGAGGGGGAGCGTGAGTAAGAAGTTAATAATAAGGCAGAAGGTGCTAGCGCCTTAGAGTAAAAGGTCTTATATGCCCCTAGTAGGCTAATAGTAAGTAGTAGGTTATTTTTAGTAGCCTTTAGGTAGTACTTTTCGTTTTCTTGCTTTTTATTTTGCTCTTTTAGCCTGTAGGCCCTAAATTTAAATATCTAGCTAGTACGCTCTATTCTCCTCTCACTCTTTAGTTACCTAGTACCTACTACTCTATATATAATAATCTTTCGTTATAGTCTCACTATAAATCTAGTAAAACATTCCATTATAGCTCCTAGGAATTATCTAAATTATTATGATCCTTCTATTTAATTGAATAGTAGTAGTTATATCTAGGTCCCTTATAGGTAACTATATGATTAATAGTATAGATATTATTATTATTATTATCTAGGATATCTTAGGGGGATATAGTAGAACTAAAATATAGCTCTAACTAGATTAATATAAAAACATTCTAGATTTAGTAGTTATTATTAAGTTATAACTTATATGCTCTCTCTATTTTAATTACGTATTAGACTTTAGAAAGTCCTAGATATTTATCGAAGAGTTTTTGAGATAGTTATTTCTAATAGATATACTTAATTAATAGGAGTATAAGATCTCCTACTAAAACAATAATAGATATCCTCCATCTATTATAGAATTTCCTATACGTATTGTTATATTTTTGTAGTAGGTCTGTAGTTATTAACCTCTAGTAAGGTAGATATTTAATCCTATCTTGTGCAAATAGAATAGAGGCTAATCTAGTTCTTTAAGGTATAATATTATTTAGCCCTATAGGCAGATACCCTATAAGTAGCTCTGTGAGTAATCTCTTAATAGCCTTATAGTAACTTTTATTATAGATAAATTAAGCTATTAGTAGCTATTTAATCTAATTATCCTAGTTAGTACTATAAAATACATGCAAAAAGTGCTTAATAATTTAGTTTAATTGCTTAGTTTATCTATCTGTCTAAGAGTAAAAAGTAGTACTTGTTTTCCTCTTATTAGCTAGTAAGTAGTATACCTCAGCCTAAAATTTACTTATAAATAGTAATCCTCAATCTAATATAATTGCTTCTAGTTGGCTAAATTTCAGGAGAATATGCTTTATTAGTAAGCTAGCTAGTCTATTAGTAGTAAGTAGCTCCCGGGTGAGTATATATATAGTGAATTTAATAAACTTATTAACTACTATAAGGATAGTATTAAAGGGCCTGCCTCAGAATTTATATTTAAATAATAGTAGTAATTTAGTAATAAAGTCAATTAATATTTATTAAAATAGTTAAATAGGTACTAGTAGGGGAGCTAGCTCTCTATATAGTAAGTAGTATTATAATTTTATCTGCTAGCAGATTATGTACGTTTTAATATATTTCTTGACGTCCCGTTTTTATTAGGTTCAGAAGAAGGATTTCTAAAGCCTCTTAAGCAGCTTAGTAACCTCTAGGTAGCCTCCTAATAGCTTATTGTAGAATACTTATAGGATTTCCTTCTAGATTAAGTAATTATTAGGTATAAAAAGCTCTTTCTTATATTATACTAGGTTATTCTTATCTAGTAACTAATAGGCGCCTCTATCCTTCTATTTTTATTTTTAGTAGAATAGGTCTTTCTTTTGAGCTATTTTAACCTCTTATTTAAGTAATAGTGCAAGTTCTTCTAATAGAGTAGCTACCTAGTAGTATACTATTTATCTTCTAGTAATAATCTTCTGCACTGTTGTGATATTAAACCGCTATAGGTAGCCCTCTAATAAGTTATTTTTTATATTATTAATCTCCCTATTATCTAGAACATAGTTAGGTCTCCATAATAGGGCATTAGCTAGGTTCTAGTAGCCTAGTTAATACTTAATTTCAGAATCAAATATAGCTAAATCTTATAATAATTATACCTAGTAAGTATTCAATATCTTCTTATTAGCAAGATACTTATACCCCAGGTAGTTAATAATTAATTATAGTTAATACTAGGAGTAAAGCAAGTAATATCGCTAGCGTATAGCTACCTCCCTAATAGCTAGCAGCTCGGCTTTAGGCGTACTATAGTATAATATAGCACCCTTTAACTTATAAGACATAAACGCCACTAGTCTCTATATATCTTCTTCTTATTAGCTTAATACTATGCCTATAGTGAAGTTAGAAGCGTTGGTTTTAACTCTAATTAGAAGTATTAGGTTAAAGTATTATAATATAGGTACTTTAATAAATATCTTCCTAAGCTAATAGAAGGCCTCTAGTGCCTCCCCAGTAATCACTAATTTAACTCCTTTAATAAGTCAGTCTATTAAGGGGCTGCAGATCTTTAAATAGTTCCTTAATAAACCTCCTATAGAATCCTATAAATCCTAAGAATTACTAAATATCTTAAGTAGTAGTAGGCTCTAGCTACTTAATAATCACTTTAACTCTATTCTACTCTATAGAGATCTCTTCTAATAAAACTATAAAGCTAAGAAACTTAAATATTTATTTATCGAAAAAATATTTATTTATAGAAATTATATTTATTAGGGTTAGCAAAAAGGTTATTAGCTTTTAACTAAGTAAGCACCTATCTCACTATATCTATATAGGAGGGTATATTAATTAAGAATATCAAAATATCATATAAATACATAATATAAATAATATTAATAAGGCTAGATAGAGCCTTATTAATAAATATCTAGAAGGTAGCAGGTGTATTTACTAGCCTAAATAGTATAATGCCATACCTAATAGTAACTATAGCGCGTGCAAGGGTGGTCTTCTACTTATTACTCTCTCTAATTCTCACCTAGTAGTATATATCCTTAAGGTCTAGCTTAGTGAAATACTTCACTAATAATAATTAATCCAAGATTTCATCAATTAATAGTAGTAATGCTTAGTTCTTAATAGTTACCCAGTTAATCCCCTAATAGTTAATATATAATCATAGTTTTCCCTCTTTTTTAGAGATAAATATAATAAGCGCCCCTATTAAACTAGTTGAGGGTTAGATCCACCCGTTCTATAGGGCTATCTAAATATACTGCCTCAATTCTTTTAGTTCCTTCTCAGCCAGTAAGTAAATAGGCATAAAAGGAGGTTCTATCCCCAGTATTAGGTCTATGGGGTAGCTCCAGGTAGTTCTAAAATCGGGCGTGGTTCCTATAAGGTTAATATTAAATTCTTTCCAAAACTCCTAATACTCTAGTAGGATATCAGCTTTATCTTCCCCTTTATTAGTTAGTTCCTATTTATTATTAGGTAATCTCTTAGTAACCTATAGTACCCCAATAAGGACTACTTTTATATCTCTTTCTACTTAATATAGCGCTTATATTATAGTAATAAGTTAGATACTCTTTTCAGTAATAGGATAGGTCTAGCCTAATACCTCCTAGTTGAGGTTTAGTTTCTCTTTGTGAAGGGCGGGCCCCGCAGGGGCATAGTGCTGCAGCCAATAGCATCTCAGCCTTCAGTGCATGCGCGCGCGCGAAGCGGCACTACCAATTGGGTCAAATGCACACAAAAGGTACGTAACAACAAGTCATACACTTGTTGCTTGGCTGCACTTAAGTACGGGATATGTCCGCCAATCCACTAATGCAACCGTAGCGTAGCCCATAGCAATGGGGCATATCCCATAACACTCTTTCTCCCCCTAGGGGATTCCTAGGATAGTATTATAGCTATGACTATTAGTAACTATAAAGATATATAAAGAGGTCTAGTAAACCCCTAAAGTATTTACTATATAAGTTATAATTCTTCTCTTACTAAATTTAAGTAGTTTTCCTCCACATGCTCCCTTAATAGTAGGCTTATTAGTAGGTACTAGCTAGGTACTATCTAGTAATACTATCTTCTAATCCAAAATTTTCTTATCTACTATATAGTTAATAAGTATAAGGCTTATTCTCTAGCTACTTATAACCCTAACTTTTATAGTTGATTTAAAGCGGCGTAGCTTATTCTTATCCTATTTAATCTCGCATACTAAGTAGTAGTCTCTTAGTTAGCAGGGTTTCCTATTATATTGAGGTTTATTATAGTTCTTATAATATAGGCATCTTAGTGCAATATACCCTTCTCTACTATAACTATAGCAGATTATCTTCCTACCCTCATTATTATTAAACCTTCTATCCTCCTAGTGCCCCTCTCAGTAGTCCCAAGTATCTAGTTTACTAGTGCTGTTCTAGTCCTTAACCTTTCTATATTCCTAGTAGTCTTTAGCGTCTAGCCTATTAGTACTACGCCAGTCTCACCTAAGAGTATCTAAACCAGTAGCTTGATTATCCTAGTGATATCTAAGCGCTAAGCTATTCGTATGATTTTAGTAGTATCTCAATATAAAATTACTAGTATTCTTTTAGTAGTATTCTTTTTTATCAGTAAACTAGTCCCTACCTAGTATCCTGTGGGATTAAATAGCTACTATAAGCTCTATTCCTTACTTAGGTATCTAGCTTAAGGTAGGTTAGTAGCAGGCTATTTACTATTTGCTATTATAAATTATTATCTCTTAGGGTCTAATTAGGCTACTATATTAGCTACCTATATCTCCTCTAATAACTAGAAAGAGCTCTCTACTTCAATATTCTTATAGTAAGTAATAAAATTCTAGTAGAACTATCTCAGTCTTTAATAAGCTACCTCAAGTTATATCTATATACTAAGTATCTAGGCCCCTTTATCTAGCACCTAATTAGCTAACTACTTTTATATTTCAGCCGAGGTAATATTTTCAGCTTTATTTTCATAATTAATAGTGAGGTTTAATAACTATTAGCCTACTATAGTCCCCTCTAAGCACTTATTTATATATAGAACCTTCTCTGTATCTTCTATAATATTGATTATAAAAATCATTCTTTAATATTAAATATAAATATATCATAATTAGTCTAGGTACTAGAACGACGCAGAGGATATATGTGAGCAGGCAGCCAAGAATAGCTACCAAAATCAACACAAAACCCCCGAATAGAGTCGCGCGCCCTTGGTCCTACGCCAGCAAGGGCGACTCACTGCCAAATAGTCCTCGGAGTGAGGGAAACTCATGCAGAGCTAAGGGACTCCTAATTAGAGCCCCCTTAGGTAATGAGATATCCCTGGAATATCGCGGAATCAGATGATAAGCCTTATTGAAGTGATATAACACCCTTAAGAATAGAATGAATAGAATAATAAGATATAATTATAGTGCGCGTACATAAAGAAAGATATCTGTTGAAAAAGAAGGTGAAAAGTTGGATTGTCCGTTTAAGAAGAATAGGAAGAAGGATCAGCCCTATTTATAAGGGGGATCAGAGTGCTAACTGAAAGAAAACAAGATAGCTGATCTGTTCGCTGCCCGGCTCCAGTACCCCCCTTATACTTTAAAGGTAGGAGGTATCTTCTAGAAAGGTTAGTATAATATTTCTTAGCTTGAGCGGTATTAAACTCCTCTAGGTAAATAGGGGTAGAGTTATCTAATAGAGTTAATATTCAGCTTATATTTAACTTATATAAGCGCTTCTGCTTATACTATATTCTAAGCTTCTTCTCTACTTCTATAATCTATATATCTAACTTAGTCTCACTAATATTATCCTCTAGTAGGTTACTAATATCCTTTTCTTTATTACTATTATTTCTATTATTAGGGTCTTAAGGTATTTAATCTTAGGTTTAACTATTACTATTCACGTCGTTATTAGGGTCCTAAGGCCTACCTCTAGGTAGTCTATAGTATACTATTTCTATTGTTTTTTATGCTTTATTCTTTTAGTACTGCTCTAATAGTTTGCGCCCCTATTATATAGGAAGAGAGATAAATATATTAGAGGCTATAGCGCAGAGTGAAGGAGTTAGCTAAAGATAGGGGTATTTTAAGTTTAATATTTATCTCTAGCCCCCTCTTCCTAACTTGCGGGGGCCCTGAACTTATCTAGAGGTTACCCAGTGCCTCCCTAGCTACACAAGCTTCCCTTGAAACTCCCTTGAAACTACCTCCTACCTCCAAACCATCCGGAACGCAGACCACCAGGGTCTGTTTGGCTCGTGACAATGCGGCAGCGTTAGGGCGGATATTTCTGGGCATCGGGCTCGGAAAGGCCGAGACACGGGGCTTAATGCCAATTAACTCATAGCTTTGATCCATTTGATGTGCAAAGTTTGTAAACGTTACCGCATCATTGGTCCTACAACCGGGCTTGCCTTAGAGACATAGTATACATTAGTTAGATTGTTTCTTGAAGCCATCGCATAACTAGATTGGTTACTTCAGCTCGGCCCATTGAGACCGTGTTCTAGACGAACCTTAAGACGTCCAATACATCAGCACATCGTGCTTGCCACGCGGGTAGATGGGCTGAACAAGTGCTAACGCCTCCGACATCGCCGCGCACAAATTCTTTTCCAGCTGACATCCACATATACACCCAAATTTCCCGTGTGTGCAGCTGTTATTACACCTGCACTATCACACCTAATGACCATGCAGGGACGGGTGCATTCTCTGTTTTGGTAAATGGTGTGTAGCGTTCGTGAGGGGGAGGGCAATTCAACTTGCGCAGGGGTCTACGTCCCTCGCCGAGACTCACACACGCTCACATGCTTGAAGCAACTAATATCACTTCAACATGGCACATCATAGCATCAATTAGGCTGCTTATCTCAGGAACACATCGAGCAGAGTTTTCTGCCCTCCAGTTTGCCATGTTACCTGACCCTCCCGCACTATCAGAGTGGTGGCTGGGTGGGCCGATGAGGAATACAAGCTCTCAAATTAGGGGAAGCTACAAAGTTCAACGTCCCATTCGTTTGCTTGTCCGCCGATCCCCACCACGGACGCAGTCTTTATCGCCTTTAGTACTTCCCCGTGTTGTTTCCACTAGCTCAATCACACAAAGTCCTTGATCCCCGTCCCCCACGTTCCTGGGAGTTTCTGTCAGTGATGCATTCGTGAACGGCGGGGTAGATATTGGGCCCCTAATAACACTTTGGAGAGATACAGCTTTGCTTCCACGTTAAAGTCGGCAACCCTTTCCCCGTGCGTACTCCTTCTTTGAGCTCCATCGAAAAGACCGTTGCCCAAACGTTCCCATTAATTGCGCTGGAACCTGAGCACCCGAATGCTCCGAGTTTGAATCAAACGAGTGCCGGAACCTCGGCCCATGCACATAGCCCCTCGCGATGCTAGCCCGGGACTTCATGCTCGTCGTTCTCATTGTAGGGTCGTTTCTCCTTCTGGTCTACGTTGGTATACGATGTCTCGACTTCAGAGACTCGGCCTCGGGTCTCAACGCCTGGTTCGATCATGTATTTGCGCCGAACTGGAAACAAGCCGATGAACTGAAGCCGCACTCCCGGCCGCCGCCGTCGCGATCAGGGCCCACCACCGAGTCAGGTCAAGCACCGCCCGTTCTCGCGGTACCACCTCCGATCGAGACGGAGCAGACACATCATGAAGTTTACTCAAGGACGACATTGAATAAGAAGTTCTTCGCTATCCGCCTCGGTGAAGAGGACGCAATCAACCCCAACATCATCCCACATCCCACACTTGACAACACCTTCATCATCGTCGCACAGAGACGAAAAACAGATGACGACCCCTCTGCGGAGCATCACGAGCTCGTCTGCAACGCAATCTTCACACTAGAGGGCCTTACATGCGTGGACACACCGCTGTTCTTCCCATTGCCGCAACCAAGAATGGCGACGACAAATGTCCACCGAAGCATGCGTACATTGCCATAAACATGGGACCCCATGATGTTCGTGTTTTTCACGGCCCCAAAGCACCCTTTATTGTCTACGGCTCGAACTCTCTTTACTGTTGCTTCGGACAATTCATGCAAGACTTCCGCACGCTAGGCACTTGCGGCTTTCAGATGTCACTTGACGGGGGCTTCGGCACTGGCACGGAACTGCAGCGTCCGCCGCCATGGGAAATCATGGAGAGAAATTGGTTCCCTTTCTGGGATGAGGAGGGTTCAATCTTCGTACATCACGACGTGGCACCGAAGCGGGTGTTTTCGAAATCCAACATGGACGGTTCTGTAGGTGAGGACCTGGCGCCTCTGGCGACCGGAGGCGAGGCTTGCCTCGCGAAATGCATGCCGAAGCTGTCACCAGACCTCGAATCAATACATCAAGCGACGAACTCGCTGAGCATCACATTCTGCAAGAGGATGGATGTGAATTGCAAGCCAAGCAGCGACAACACATTCATCTTTACTATTTTCCAACACAAGAAGTTCTACCGATTCCATAGCGAGTACGAGCCATATGTCATGGTTTTCGGCAGAGAGCGCCGTTTGAAGTTTTCGCGATCACGAAGAACCCCATCTGGATCCACGGCCGGGAACGAAAGGATAATGGTGCTTCGGATATGTTTTACGTCACATCCATGAGTTGGAAGACCAAGGTTCAGCGGTATCATGGGTATAGAGATGATACTTTGTTTATTTCTTTTGGGATTGAGGAAATCAGAAGACTGGTGCCATTGACGTCACGGCCGAAGATCTCTTGTCTGGGCTCGGAACTTGCTTAGAGGCGTAGTGCGAAGCATAAGTGATCGGGGGCGGTATGGAGTCAGGGATGCCTTATCCTAAATGTTTGCATGAATGAACAGTTTATTATCGTTACGCAAAGACTGAAGATGGTGGCACTTTCCCGGGCCTTTTTCTCATCTTTCTAATAGCTGATGGCATACATCATACCACGGCTCTAGCATAATCGAGGTCCATCTCTGGACAACGACTAGCCCACAAATGCCGGTATAGCTGACCCTAGGAGAAAAGAAGCCTATCAAGGATACTTGGTGTGATCTTTCACCATGGTACCAAGCTTAATCAGGTTATTGGCGTCAATTGCCGGGGTTTGGAGGGCAATAATGAAAGGCCTGGACTGAATCTCCAGGGCCCAGATTACTCCGCCTTTCATCGCGGTTGAAGGCTTCGGCCAAGCATCCATCGTCCGTGGAGCTGTCTAAGACATTATCCTACCCGGACTGCCATATTTTGAAAGTCTCAAAAGCCCATCTCTGGAATGGCATGGCTCATGTACTACCCATCGACGTGCATTACCCAGCATAAGGGAGATGACACTTACCCTAGTGACAGCTAATAAATCCAGCAAGGATTCCGTGTCATACTTGGGTGAAAAGATTGTTTCCATGTTCGGTGTTCTGGAGACGTCCAGTTGCCGACCTCCGCCGAGATCCCAAACAGCAAACGACCCAAAGGGCAGGAAGTCTAGAACATTCGGTCCAGTTCCCAGCCATCGATCAGCATTCCAATCGACAAGAAAAGAGACCTCCCTCAGATCGGCTATCTCAGATCCCGAACCATGAAAAACTGCCGGACCGCATCCGGAAAGCCGGTCGAGCCCAATTCCGGATCTGGTAATAACGGCATCCGGGTTCCCGGTTCTTCGTCGAATCGAGCCACCGATCACAACGCGAGACCAAGCCACATGGCGTCACCGCACGCCAAGAAGAGTGTGGCTTCGACGGAAGCGGTTCCTCGCCACTCAGGGTGACAATTATTGGCGGAGAAGCAGGTCCGATGAGACGCCCAGGAAGCCAACAAAGTCTCCCACATGCCACATCCGTTCGAGGTGAACTTTACAAGACACTTGTGCATTTCTCTCGCCGAACCAGCCGACCGAGCACTTATCTCTTAGCCATAGAAGGCCCTGACAAACCTGGAACCCTTTCAAATCTGACCCCATGCATTACCAACCTCCAGGAGTCAAAATGATCGCTCCAGATCATTCGATAACGTTCTCAAACTTCGCCTCGGTGAACTTCACCCTGCTCGAGCACACATACCCGACGGCGCCAGATGTACGCATGGTCCAGGATATTAGCGATAACTCGCTGCCAGCAAGGAATGGGGAGCAGATGATGACGTGGGCGAAGGGTTGCTATTTTGGGAAGAGCGGACAAGATAATGTTGCACTGTGCTGGCAGGACATGGAGGCTCTGCAGTCATTCTGCGTTGGCATCGAGTCGCCCGAACGAGGTTTCTTCAAGCCCATCCAGTCACATTACAAGACGAAATACAACGACGGCCACACGAATTCGGCATGGGCTTTCCCTTCAGATAACCCCGCGGATCCTTACACCTTTCCCAGCAGCCTCAACTATCATATCACGGTAACGAGTCACTCCTTGAAGGATCAGTTGGAGCTGCAGGTCACGATTGAAGACAAGTCAGTTGCGCCGAAGACCGATGAAGATTTGAGAAGGAATTAGGTAGGTGCTAGGAGAGAGAAGGTAGAATGAGGTCTTTGGCTGACAACTTGATGTTTAGAATCCCGGGATATTGAGGAGGTGGTACAGTGGCTTTATGCTTCGGAGCAGGCAGGATATATGATGGTGCCTTGGTACCGAAAGGATTTGGGTATAGGGCTTCATAAAAGCCATTTGAACGAGACTCCAATCGTGTATTGCGAAGTTGATTGTGCAGATGGCCATAACGATAAATTTCTGTTGCAAATATCTTTGCGTCATTGACGTATCCTAGGTCTTTCACAGCTGTTGGTTCATGTTCTCAAGCAACCATTCGTATGTTGCTGTGTCTGTATCATGAGCGACAATCACATAAAGCAGTCTAGGTGTAAGAGGTCGCGAAGCCTACAAATATTTCTGAACTACATGATTCTAACAAGCCAGGGAATTACACTTCCAAATGTTCAATTGAGGCATGGTAATGTGGAAAAGATTCCGAACTCACGATCCCAGGTCATTCGGAATTCCTCAAATCTTTTTCGTGTACCTGGGCGACCAACTTTAATGTACCTCCAGAATCTATGTGTAGTAGTCATCCAAAGAAGCAAATACCAGCGACGTCTTAGGCATTTCTTCTTTCAAATATCGAACCTCGTCGACGGACTGCAACCATGGGCTTTGCGCTCCGGTAAGATTATGAGCCAAGGATGTGGGTTGTGAAGTATAAGCCGAGTTCAGCTCCTAGGGAATAGGATTATCAAAGTTCGGTGGCGTAGTAGTATCTCTGCAAGATTGTTACTTAGTGCTGCTGTTGTTATGAAACTTGACTTCGATAAAACTGGCAAAAGCAAACTAGATCTTTCTATGTTTCAAGCTCATTCTAACTAGAACCACACATAATATAGGGGCCCTTCCTTGAGCATCTATATCTATGCCTGTGCCTCATGCATGTTTATTGCGTCAATGACTTAAACCAAAACGTATAAGAGGAACAGTTGAAAACCATGGATACGATAGCTAGCTTGGTTGATTATGACTATGGCTACATCAAGTGGTTTGAGCACTACTGGTGCTCTGTGCGAATACTCCTCGAGATATCTCCGCGTAGTCCCTAATTATTAGTTGACGAAAACACTTGTCAATATATGCAGAGTTTGTGGGAAGAAGAGGCTGGAGCCTACCTTATGCGCTCTACCACAGTCCATCGAACTAGAACTTTCTGGTAAGGGCGTGATCGGCTTGTTACGACCCGTTGAATGCAGAGGGACCAGGGTGGCCCCGCAGGCGCGCCTAGCGCCCAGGGATATCTATATGCAGGAGGATATAGGAATAATAAAGCCTCACTTAGTAATAAAAGAACTATAGTAGAAGTTATATAATAAGACTAAGGTAATTAGTAGAGTATAAGAAGAATAATTAGTTAGCTCTACTAACTAATAATAATTACTAAGAATACAAAGATACTTACTTAATAATAAGCTAAGAGGGCACTATTAAAGACTTATATATAGTATAAACTTAGGTTTCCCCTAAGGATAAACTTCTATAGCTCTTTAGTAATTAACTTTATAATTACTTTAATTAGTACTCTTAGCTTTATGTTATGGTTAGCTACCCGATAGTAGGGTTCTGCTAATAGAAGCTGAGAGAAAACGCTAGGTTAATAGTATAGTCTTATGGGGCTATATTACTAAATAAATCTTAGGGTTTAAGGAGTATAGTAATTAGTCATAGTTCTTATAAGGGGGTTACATTATAAGATAAAGTTAAGAGTACCTATTAAGGTAATTGTAAAGTTAATTACTAAAGAGCTATAGAAGTTTATCCTTAGGGAGACCTAAGTCTATACTATATATAATTCCTAAATAGTTCCCTCTAGTCCTGCTATTGGGTGATTACCTCTATATATTAGTAATTGCAATTAGTTAGTAAGACTAACTAATTATTAAGCGCTTCCTCCTATACTCTACTAATTGCTCCTTATCTTATTATTATATAGCTTATACTATAGTTCTTCTATTCTATAGGAGTCCCTAATATTCCCATAATTCTATAATATAAATATCCTATTGTAGCTATTTATTATTTAGCTAGTTAATTAGCTTTATATAATAGGTTGTAATATTAGGTCTCCTCTCTAAAGGTCTTGTTCTTAAGACCTAATATAAGTAAATTATTAGTCCTAGGTTGGGGATCTGTTAATTATGCTTCCTAGTTTTCCTATAGTGCTAATACTATATTAGGTTCCATTTAGAAGTTAAATTTAAATTCTACCTTTACTCTTTATTATTGCAATTATGCGCTTTATATTGCTAAGTTTAGTATTATTATTGATATATCTTATTCATATTATTATTTAGTAGAGAAGCATTGTAAGCTTCTCCCTAGAGATAAAGTTTATAGGAAGTATACTTACTTAGAGTAATCTTATAATATAGTAGCTAATATAGTTTATACATATATATATGCTGTTACCATACTTTAGGTTTCTTATTTTTGCTAATTTATTCTAATTAATTAATTACTAGATAAAGCTGCTTATTTAGAGGATACTAAGGTAGAAGAAGAGGAGATATTATATACAAAGGCTGCTACATTATATACCATATAAGCTAAGTTAAATAAGTCTATAGTATAGCTAGAATATTTAAGAAAATGAAAAAGAAAAGTATTTTATAAAGGTTATTAAGTTACTAAGGAAGAACTAGTAGTTTCTCTTATACTAGAAGCTTAGTCTATAAGTAGTTTTAGTATAGTAGATTTAGATATAGTCTTAGGGGATTAAAACTTTAGTACTCCAAACTTTTTATTAGGTGAGGTATTTTAGTTTGCTAGTATTACTAGGTATATAAATAGGTTAGAGTCTTATAGTTAGTTTTATTATAGTAGTCTAATTATTAGTTAGAGTTAAATAAGTTGGGTTTTGTTTTCGTGTGGTTCCTTGGGTGCGGGTGCTATTTGTGGTTTATTTATTGCTTGTTATTCCTAATATGTATGGAGTTGCTCTTGCGCGTGCTCTAGATTTATAGTTAGTTCCTATATATTATTCTCATATCTATATATTTTCTATGTCATAAGGTATTAGGGTTTGTTCTTATTCTTAATATAATTAATAATTTATATAGTTTTATATTCTAGTTTATTTCATTCTATGATAATAAGATTATTTATTTATAATCTCTATAGGACTAGTTTGAGAAGTAAGATATAAAAGATTAAATAGCACTTTATAGTATTTGGTAATAAGAGTTTATAGCTAATATCCAATAGCCTTTTATTAATTTAAAACAATCTAAGGTTTTTATAGTCTAATTTATTACTTAGTTATTTAGTTTTAATGTTTTATCGGGTAAGATAGATGCTATCTCCTTGCTTTAGAGTTAGTCCCTTAATCTTTTTCTTATTAGCGTATTTACGCATGTATTTACGCATATATTTGAGCTCTTTAGGAAGTTCCTACTAAACCTCTTAGACTTTCTTAATATATATTATAGCTTTAAGTACTACTAGGCCTTCCTATAGTTCTCTATATATAGCGGGGTTAAATCCATAGTTAAGAGAGAATGGTAATTCTTTTATATTTTCTCCTATTATACTATTATAAGTAAATTAGGCTGTTAGTAGTAGTAATACCTAATTATTTTATTTATAATCAATATAATAGTATAGGTAGATCTTAAGGATCTAGTTAATTTAATTAATCTATTTATTAGTTTAAAAATAAAAAGCGGTTAAGAGTTTATACTTAGATCTAAGCTATAAGATTAGAGATCCCTAAAACTTTAAAGTAAATAGTTTATCTCTATTTAATATAATTTCTATTAGTATGCTATATTAGCTAATAATAGGTTTTAGAAATATATAACTAAGGTTTTCTATAGTACTTAATTCTATATATAGAGAAAAGTAGATATATTTCATAAGTTATTTATAATAATTAAAATACTATTATATTTAGTATTAGTTATTTGTTCTTAGTAGTTTAATAATAAAGTCTAGAGATATAGATTACTTTACTACATTAGATATTAGTAGTAGCTAGATCTTTCTATAGAGTTAATATTAATTAAGCTTACTCTTAGTATAAAGTTTATAGTCTTTAATAGTATTTATTACTTCTTATTATATAGCGGTTTTATTATAGTATTACTAGATATATTTCTATATCTTAGTAATATCGTAGTGTTTATATACTAGTGCTTAGTATATCTCCCTAATAGTTTTAGGGGTTATTTATTAAGTCAAGCTAGTAGTAATTTTTCTAGCTATTATTAAGAGTCTTATTACTAGTATAAAGTTTCTATTCTTATTTTATTTTAAGATAACTTAAGCTTTTACTAGTACTGGAATATTATAGTCTAATTAGTAGCTGAGAGTATTAGCTCTATTATTTTCATTTGTCTTTTAATAGTTAATCTTAAAGTTAAATTTAAATAAGAATTCTAATTATTTATTTTATGATTTATTAAGTGCTTTTGAGGTTATAAATAAGAAAGGTTCTTATAATCTATATATACTTTAATTAAGTAGATTATTCTTAATAGTTATAATCTCTATTTTTTAAATGCTTTAATAATTACTATAAGTTCCTTATCATATATCTAGTAATTAGGTTTAGGTCTGCTAAACGTTTTTAATCTAAGAGTAATCAGTTATAGTGAATTCTTATTATCTTATTATATAAATTATATACTTATAGTGAAATCTCAGGTATTAGTTTCTAATTCAAATGGTTTACTAGGGTTGGGAATAGATAGAATGATATCTTCTTCTATACATTGCTTAATTCTCTTGAAGTTGTTTCAATATTCTTTAGTCAATTAGAATATATTATCTTTTTGAGTTAAGTCCCAGAGTTATTAGCTTATCTCAATATAGTTTCTGATGAATCTTTAGTAGAAGTTAATAAATCTGAGGAATAATTATATATTCTTAGTATAAGGAGGTATAAGCTAGTTATAGACTACCTTAATCTTGTTTTTAGATATCTAAATGATTCCTGGGGTGATAGTAAATCTAAGGAATTTAACTTCTTATCAGTAGAATTTGATTTTAGGTAACTTAACTAAGAGTTTTACTTCTCATAGTTTTCAAAATACTTTATATATATACTTCTTATAAATCTTCAAATATTTTAGAGAAAATAAGAATAATATTAAGCTATACTATAATAAACTTATTAAGGTATTATTAGAGTATTTTATTAATTATAGTCTAGAATATTATGGAGGTATTTATAAGTCTGAAGAGTATTATAAGCATCCTAAAGTATCTATATTATATTCTAAAAGCTATTTTCTTTCTTTGTATTCCTTAATATAAATAAGATTATAAGCTCCCTTGAACTTAAGTGCTAAAAACTAGTTTATACTATATAAGAGGTTATGTAGCTTAGAAATAAGTAGTAAGAAGTAATAATTCTTAATAGTAATATTATTGAGTTTCTAATAGTTAATATATAGTTATTTCTTTATTCTCTTCTTAAATATAAAGAGTACTGGGTACCCTACTGGGGATATTGAGAGTTAGATAAATCCTTTCTTGAGATTCTCTTCTAGGTAAGCATTAAGTGCTTCTATTTCTTCTTAATTAAGTCTTTAGATCTTTTTACATATTAGTTCATTTCTAGGCTTTAGCTTAATCTTATAATTTTAGCTACTATACTCTAGTAATCTAGCATTAAGTTCTTGAGTAAATAGCTTATTATACTACTAGTATTCTACTGGAATAAATAGTAATTAATCTTCTTTATTAATATCTATTACTAATAATATCCTAGTACTTGTATCCTTAATTTATAAGTAGGTGAGGAATCTTCTTACTTTAGTTATTTTGTGAGGTTTATTTAAGGCGCTCTTCTTCAGTTACTACTTAGTAACTAAATCCTAGTCCTAATAGAGTTAGCTTGTTAACTAATCTACCTATAGGTTACTATTATATAACTATAGTCTTCTAAGGATAATATTATATTTATCTCCTATCTCTATAAGATTGAAGTTTAGTTGCTTATTCTAGCTATAAATCTATAAAGAGAGTTTTGTAGTCTCTATATTAATATATCCTCTGCTATATTAAACTTAATGTTCTTTAATAGCATTGAGGTTATAGTAGTTTTTAGTTACTTTTTTATTCTAGGTTATATATTATTAGTTTATTATTCTAAGTGAAATAAAATTTCCTTAGGCTCTACTATTAATTACTATAGTAGTCTATCTTCTATTAAGTTATATTCAAACTTATATATACTTATATTATTAAGTCTTTAGTACTATTACCCTATATAGGAACCTTATTATCTTTACTTATTATTATTTCTTAGTAGTAGGTAAGTTTAGGTTTTTAACTATTAGCTCTAGAGTAATTTTTACTATACCTTAGCTTTTTCCTCTAAGTAGATTTAGCATTTATTATTTATATATTAGTTCTATTGTCACGAGCCTGCAGGTAGGGGTAATAGCGAGTTGTAGAAGGCAACTATATTATTCAGAGATAGTTGCGCGCGAAGCGCAGTGAAATAGGCAGCAGAGTGGCTTACGTAAGCATATAGCCACACTGCACGCCACCACAGCCACGTAGGGCTGCGGCGGAGCCACGCAGGGCTGCCAGTACTGTCGTGCCGCATCGCAACACACCCCCCAGCTGCGCCTGCGGATGCTATCATATTCTCACGACGCTCCGCGCGCAGCTGCAACTATTTTTAAATACATACAAAAACAAAATAACTATATTTAAAACGGCCACAAAGGCGCAAAAAAAATAAAAACAAATAACTCCCCAATATCCCTTAGGACGTTCGCAGCGTTTGCAACTGCTATTATACAACTTAGCTAATAATAACGTAGGCACAAAAGAGTAGCAGAATAGCGGCCGACTATTATAAATAATAGTTAACCACTGCGGAGGGCGGCTAACTGCCTAACAAAGGCGGCCTCAGGGCGTAAGAAAAAATATCCCTTGGTCGCGCGCAGCCTTTGGACTTTCCCTCTTTTTCTGCTTGGAACACTATATATAAATAACTATAAGTTGATTTTTCGCGCGCTCAAAAATCTATCGCGCGCTTCATCAGTCAGTATATATACTTATCTTCTTATTATAGTACTAATAATATATTATCATAATAACATTAATAATAGCCCCTAAGTATAAGGAGACTAAGGAGGAGCTTCGCGCCTGCATCGCTAAGGCGTAGGCAACTAAAGCTACTAATAAGGCGGAGAAGGAGCAGCTAGCGGCTCTTACTAAGTATTAAGCTACACTTAACGCACAGCTTACTACTAATATAGAGCAGCAGGTAGAGGAGGAGGAGGAGGAAGAGGAGAATAAGTTACTACTTACCCTACTATCTTAAATACTACTAATAATATTATTACTAGTTGAGGAGCCTGCTAGCTCCTAGAAGAAGTAGTAGCATACTAAGACCCCTCAGATGCCTCTATAGAAGACCCCTGCTAGTGGGGCTATAAAAGCAACTAGGTTAGCTAAGAAGCCCCGCGATGCCTCCCCTATTCTAGAGGGAGCTAGGGACCTTATAGACCCTCCCTACTATAGCTGTAGTTACTTACTACTTATAGATAAGAGCTCTAGTTACTACTTCTATAGTACCTATAAGTACTACTACTACTACTTATATAGCTAAAGCTATAAGCCCCTACTTACTACTACTATTAAGCTCTATTAGCTATACTATAAGGTATTTAATAAGAATAACTAAGTTATAAGTATATTAATAGGAGCGGGAGCATATTTAAGTATTTAGAATAAGGCTAATAATACTAGGTAGGAATTTACTTTCTATTACTATACTCTTTATGCTATCCTAGAGAAGGAGAAAGAGGAGGAGGAGTGGGAGGGGTTAGGGGAAGTAGAATAAAAAGAGAAGGGGAAGGGCTAGGAGGTTATTATGCGCCTGAAGGGCGCTATTAGAGAGTTAGCTTTAGCTAGCTCTTTATAGCACTCTAAGGCTCCCGCGATGCCTACTAGTAGCGTTATTTAACTTAAGCCTATTATTAGAGAGTTGCCTTTTAGTAGCTCTTTTTAGTAGGTCTCTATTATGCTGCCTAGTAGTACTATTAATAGCGCGCATGCTTATTTAGTAAGCCTTTTAGCTATCTTCAATATACCTACTAGCGCTACTAACCCCCTAATTAACCGCCTTATTATATCTATTCGTGCGGAGGAGAGCTCCTATTATTAAATATACGCCTTTAGGTATAAATACCTTTTGCTTTTAGCGTTTGGGAGATAGGGTAGTAGGCTAGTATACCTATGAGAATTACTTTGTGGAGGGGGCTATAGCCCTATAGATAATATCTACTAGCCTTTAGGCTGAATAGAGCTTATCTCTACTCTTTAAATTCTCTTTTTCTTTTAGGTAATAATATACTAAGTATCTATAAGGTTTAGTAGCGCTTAGAAGTATTTAAATTTTGCCTAGGAGAGGTTCTTAGTAAGTTTATCCACTAGTATTTAGTCTATAGATATATATAGCACCTTAAAGGTGCCCTTTATATATTCCTAGTGAAGCTATATATTTTAGATATTAATATACTATAGATAGGTTAATATTCCCTCTCTCTCTAACTACTCGTTAGATAATTTACTAATTATTATAATAGACCTTCTAAACGTCCCCAAGCTCTAGAGCAATATTATAGCATAGCCTCTAAAGTACTATAGTCTCTTTAGCTATATATTTAAGACTTAGGAGCTCTACTTCTATTATAGATATTATTATAATTGCTTGGCGGGCTGCTTTTTATTAAATTACGCCTCTAAAGAGCATTATTATAAAGCTTTAAGAGACCCTATAAGTCTCATTATTATTAGTAAATAAGGTATCACTAGCAATAAGTAGTGGGGTCTCCTTCCTATTACTCCTAGAGCTGCTATAGTATATTATGAAGTAGTAGGTAGTATAGAGATATTAGATATACTACCTCGCTGCTGCGAAGTGCTATATGCTTGCATTTATAAGGAAGCGGGAAAGTTAGGCTATAGTAAAGGCTATATCTAGCTATACTCTATTATAGTATACAGGATACTTCTAATAAGCAACTAGTACTCCTTAACTTATATAAATATAGCCTCGCCTTTATTTTTAGTAAGTTTAGTAAAAGGTAGTAGAGTAGTGGGGTGAATACTACTGCGGAGTTTAAAGCGCTTAGTAATAATATAGATATACTAATTATAAACTAGATAAATTCTTTTGGCTACTTAGTTATATATAATATGCGGCCTAAGATACTATTTAATAGGGCCTAGTTTGCAAAATTTATATAACTTCTTAATAGCTTTAATAAGCTCTTAAGCTTATTTCTTATAGTTGTAGTAAAAGAGGATAAAGAAGTTATTAATATAGTATAGGACAAGAACTCTGCGATACTTATGTTAAAATAAGTAGGGCTCTTTATTATATAGAGAGAGCCTAAGCTTATATAGAGTTAAAGAAAACTCTTTATACTATAGGAAGGGTATATCCTTAAGGCTATATAGGGCTTTATTAAGCTTCATAAGCTTCCTATATTACTTAAAGCTATCTAGGAGATAGTAGGTAACTAGCTCTCCCTTAGATTAATATCTATATTTAAGAAGGCGTTTATAACATTATATTATAGGATTTTATAGTTAAACCAAGCTGCAATTACTATTACTACGTGCAGGCTTCATGCTATAAGCGTAGTAGTATAGGTAGAACTAAGAGAGGAGGTGTTTTATATATCTCCTCTCACGCAGATATACGCTTTATAGAAGTTAAGGCAATTGCTATAGAATTTGTAGGAGTATATCCACTTTAAAGGTAGAGGGGTTAAATATACCTCAGCCTAGTTAATAATGCGCTAGGTACCTATTATAGTAAGTTTAGTAATCTCCTTCTTTATAGCAGCTTAGAATATACTTTATAGCAGCTCCTTAAGCTTATTAACCTCAAAGTAGTTATTTAGAGGCTTCATGAGGTTCTCTATAAAGTACATAGTCTTCTACTTAGCGCTAGGGCGTATCTCTAAGTTATTCTAGAGGCGCGTAGAAACTATAGAGTAGAGAGCCTTATAGCCAAGAGTGCTTTCTATAATAGCTTCCTATTAATTAGTCAGAAAGGTTATAAAAAAGGCTTGCTAGTAGTTATCGTCTAGTAAGCTTAAGCTATTATCTAGATATATAGTTATAAGAACTCTTAGATATCTCTCTTAAGTACTCATTTAGTAGGGGGCCTATAGTCTCATTATTAGTATAGATAACAGGTAAGTATTATTATTTTAGCTATTAAGGGGGAAGCTCTTTTAGTATTTATTAAGCTATACTCGCTAGGCGCTTAGGTAGCTAGTTCCTAAGCGTTTAAAATAGGTAGCTAGGCTGCTTTAAGTATACCTATAGCTACGGAGGGGGGAGATATAATTATCCCAATACCTAATCCGATTCCCAGTATGCTATTAGGTTTAGGAGATTATTTAGGTATTAGTAACCCTCTCTATATATTAGCTAGCAGGCCTTATAGCTTTATAGCAGCAGTATAAAGGGCTTCTAGAAGGGAAACAGATAGCATAGAGGGCCTAAATAGCTCTCTAGAGGTATTATTTATCACAAGGTTACTAGTAGTTTTATTAAGCACCCCTAAGGTCTTAAGGACTACATTAGCTAATTTGATAGGCATTTTAACCTTACTGATAATCTCCTAAGCGCTCTAGACGTCTAGGGAGTCTACCTCGTCATCTAGAGAGTAGAATGTCATCTTATTAAAGTATATATTGCGCGTAATAATAACCTAGTTAAGCGCAGGAACCTAGATCCTATAGAGGTTATGCCTTTCAGGCATATATCCTATGAGGTATCTAAGATAGGCCCTAGAGTTAACCTTATCATAGCGTCTCTTAATCCCTCTTTTTATGCTCTCTCTAATAGGTAAGCTCTATAGCTATAAGTATAGAGCCCTCTCTAATATAGTCAAAGGTCCTAGTATATCAAAAGCGTGAGGTCTAGCTGCTACTATTAGAAGTATTATTGAAACCACTTAAGTTCCTTTTAAATGGGGCTTTACTAGTTATTTGTGGCGCGCGGGCTGATGTTGTATGTGATAATAGATGCTCTCTGGGCCTCTGATATGAGGTAGATTAGCAGGTAAGCTCCTTTTAATATAGCTAGAGCTTTTAAAATAATCTTGCCGCCTGCGCGCTTGCCTCCTCCTATAGGCTCCTTTATATTTACTAGTAGGAGTTCTATATTAATACCTTATTCTACTATCTATTATTTATAGCGTGTAAAGCCCAGGATAGCGATTATAGCGCGCTTGATATTATGACGAATCTTATAGATATTCAGGCCTCTTTGTCTTCACACCTAATATTTAAACGTAAAGAGCGCTCTAAATACCTTATTATGCTCTTTGGAGACTAAAGGGATCCTAAAGAGCCTTCCGCTATACTTATCCTTAATTAGGAGTATGTAGGTATATAGTCTGCTAAGCTTCTAATAGTTAAAAAGGTCCTATACTATCCTATAGTAAGGCTAGGGGGCTTTATCTTCTAATAGACTACATGAGATAACCTAAGTAGCGTGTGCTTAAGCGCGGTATTTATATTGGATATATGAGGTGGCCTTAATTTGCACCCCCCTAATGTTATAGACTAGGCGCTTGAGAGCAGCCTAACCTAGGTGTCTAGAGTGAAGATGCTAAGTGTGAGCGTTATTTGTTCCTTTAGTCGCGCAGTTATATCATAGCTGCGCAGGCCTCTTGTTATTAGATAGGGCTATAATGCTAGCGGAGCTCATGGGAATCTTAGGATAAGTCGAGTAAGTAGAAATAGAGTTATATAAAAAGAACACTAAGTTACTCTTATAAATAAGCTGCTTAATATAAGTAGATTTACTAGGCTTCCTATACTATAAAGTGTAGTTATAGCTGCTATACTAAATGCTAGCCTTATAGATGAGCGCCTTAGAGATAATATTAGTATATATATTCTTAATAATAGTAATATTATTTAATATTAAGGCGCTCTTCTAGCTTATAGTAGTATTCTTAATAGCATCTGGGATATACTAGGTGCACCTACTAAGAATAAGCACGCTTACACTACTAACCTTAATTACCTTATTATTATAAGAACAAATAAAGAACCTAGCTACTAGCTTCCTGTTATTATTCATAATATAAAGAGTACTATAGTTATTAAAGATAATACTTTAAGAGAGAATGTGGGGGCTTTTAAAGAAGGTGAACATAGCTAAATAGTTTTCTGCTATTTCGCTCTTATCTAGCAATAAGTTATAATTAATAACGCAGCAGGAGATATTGCTAGGTAGCTAGTAGCCTCTAGAGTTAGAGCTACTACGTCCGCCGCGCTTAGCTTAACTACTGCACCCACCTCAGTTAGAGGGGAGCTATCTAGTTCTTTAAGACTCCTTCGTTATCTACTCCACCTTCTAGAGACTAGTATAGAGGCAGGCTTACTAGGGAGATATCGCTATCTCCTATATACGCTAAGCCTCATCCTTAGCTATCTTATAGTCCTTAGCCTGCTCTATTAGAGTATTTATAAAGGCTTACTAGATATATAACCAATAGTATAGAGACTAATAGTAGTAGCGCCTATAGGAATAGGCGGGCATCTTACTTAGCGAGCCCATAAAGAAGGAGGAGGCAGTAATAGGAGCGGGCTTAGGTAGGTCCTAATTATTAGAGCGGCCCATAAGAGTTATATATACGCCTAGAGCCTTACTATAGCTTCTATTATAGCTTAATATATTAGCTAGTTTACTATAGATCTTAGTAGAGAGAATAATACTTAGTTACTTAAGCGTGAGACTTAATATACTAATCTTGACTACTTATATAATAAGATCTAACTAGTACTAAGCCTAAGTAGGAGTAATATGATAGCAGATAGCTTTAAGAAATAGGCGCTTATTATAACTCCCCTATACCTTAGGGATTTACTAACTCTCAGTAAGACCATAGAGATAGTACTACTCTTTAAACTACTTAGATAGCCTTATTATATACTTAGCACGCTTTAGAATCTCTTTATAATTATAGCATACTTATTCCTTAATGCTCTTATTAGAGTAGCCTAGATACTATTTAAGATAGCAAATAAGGTTCTAAAAGTTAAGCTAAGACTTATCTAAGGTATTTAACTTAATCCCCGCGCTCTTAAGGTAGATTAAGTTAACTATTTAGAAGATAATCCCCTAAAGGGCTTAGTATAATATAACCTACGAGGTGAGGATTATACTATTAGTAGAGTAGAACTTAAGAGTATCGCTTTACTCCTCTTAGATATTAGCCTATATTATGGGACCTAGCGGAGTCAGCCTTATAAGCGCCCTACCTCCTAGAGTAGCGGTGAGGGCAGCCTTTTAAGAGCTCTCCTAAAGTTAGTAAGAGGGAGAGAGCTTAATATTATTATTATTATTACTCTCTATAGTTAGAAGCATCTGAGAGCCTCCTTTAGTAGTAGAGGTAGCAGAAGTCTTACTAGATACCTTATATTTAGTAAGATTAACTTAGTATTAAGCCTAAAGATATACCTCTCGCTTACTAATAAACTCCTGAATAGTTGGAGTAGGCTTAAGAGTATCTAAGGGCTTACTGGAGTTAGGTCTATTAGGGTTAATAAACTTCTAAATGCCTTCAGACTGCGCGGAGGTATACAGATTTAGATACTAATAAGGCTAGTTAGCTAGGCTTCAGAGCTTCACCTCTATAGAGAAGGTAGATATAGCAAGAGTATTATGGGGTTTATAAAATAGCGAGAGGTTAGAGAGGTTATTAGAAGAAGGTATAGAAAATTAGTTAAGAGAGGTTAAAAGGTCTAGGAGAAAGCCGCTCACCCTTCCCTAGGCTCAGAGAGATTAAAAGGGGTATTTATAAGCAGAAGAGCTAGGCTCATAACTGTCACGAGCCTGCAGGTAGGGGTAATAGCAAGTTATAGAAGGCAACTATCTTATTTAGAGATAGTTGCGCGCGAAGCGCAGTGAAATAGGCAGCAGAGTGGCTTACGTAAGCGTGTAGCCACACTGCACGCCACCACAGCCACGTAGGGCTGCAGCGGAGCCACACAGGGCTGCCAGTACTGTAGTGCCGCATCGCGACATCTATTCTATATAGGGGGTATTAAGATATCTTATAGAGTAGTAGTAATATAGTTTAAATAGTACTATATTATTATTAATTATCTAAACTAAGTTCTATATAGAGAGTTAGTTCTCTAGGTAGTATTATATAATAGATCTATTATTATATTTTTAGGACTAGAAGTTATACTTATACTTATTAGCTTAGTATTTATTATAGTAATCTATAAGGCACTAAGCCTAGAATACCTAATAGTATTAGTTATATATAGATTTAAGATAAGTATAATCTCCTTTAACTTATATTAAAAATAAGAGGTTTCTTCTTTTGTATCTGAATACGCTATAAAAGGCGATCTCCTAGTTATCTTATTAAGAGTTAATCTCCTTTTTATAGAGGTACCTTAAGTAGTTAATTAGTTCTAATCTAGTTTTTTTAGATAAGGTATTATTAATTTCAAATAAGGTTTATTTAATCTATTTTTCTATTTCTAAGTCTAGTTATTATTTATTAGTTTTTATAGCGGGAGGTTTATTTTATTTAGCTCTCCTAGTATAATAGAGCTTATCTTATTATTCTCGAGAAGGCTATATTTTATAGTTCTACGCAAGCTCTCTTATTACTTATTCCTTAGTTTTACTATCAATCTACTAGATTTGCTTAGAGTTATTCCTAGTATTTTATTATCTTTTAATATAAGCTTATAGTAATTTAATTTATTATTACTATATAACTTCTTTAGGCTATATTCTTACTTATAGCTTATATACTTAACGTCCTTATTATAACTAGGTAATATAGACTTTATTATTAATTTTAATATCCACACCTAAGGGTATATATAGTATTTTATTAAGCTACTTATTAGCTTTCCTTTTAACTTTTAAGTAGGTTTAATATCCTACTACTAGAATGCATATAAGTGCTAGGGGGATATTAATAGTATTATGTTCCAATATATAAGGGTCTTTTAAGTACTATCCTATTTATTCCTTATAGTTTTAGTAGGTTCTATATTTATTTTATAGTAAGTAGTTTACTCAAGTTATGTATAAGGTATAGTTTTAATAGTAAGACTTACTTATTATTCCTTAAGTACTAGTTAAAAGCATTCTTTCTTAGGGTATTAGTATTTATAAGCTAGATCTCCTATCTTATTATAATTATAATACTATTTAGTTTTCTTTTAGTTATTATTTTACTTATTATTTTAATAGGCTATACTAAGGTCTATATGTTTACTATAATATCTATAGGTAGTAGTATACTAAGGCGCCCTAGAGTGATACCTATAGTTAGAAGTTTATTTAGTATAGTAGTTATTACTAAATTAGTATTAGTTGCTTTTTCTTCTATAGTTGTTCTAATTTACTTTATTATTCTAAGCGGACTATCTTTTGTATTTAAGATATTATTTATAGAGGTGGTTATTAATTTCAATTATAATATCTACATAGTAGTAGAGGGTTTTAGAACAATTAAGTTATATAAGCTTATTCTTAACTTCTTCCTTTAGGCCTTAGTAGAACTTAGCTATTAGGGCTTCTTCTCCCTAATCTAGCTTAGATAATGCGAAGGGCTGGACCTGAGTCTGTGCGACAAGAGGTAGCGTAATACTGTTTATCTGAAGCTGAAGAGGAAAAGGAAGAGTTTTCTGCTTTAGTGAGGTTATGCTAGGCTTGTGGGTGGCTACTCTGTGGGCCCTAAGTAGTGAATCTGGGCAGAAGCCTAGATAGTTCTAACTGGGTGTAGCTTATAATATTAACCCCTCCCCTAGCTAGGGGCTCTCTGGGCGTAGGCTAGGTTTTTATTATTAGCTATATTTGGCTTATATCTTCTTATATACCTACTAGCTGCTTTAGTTTCTTTAATGGCCTCTGTGTTACAACCCGTTATGCAAGGATAACAACCAACCAAACCACCTAGGCAGCAAGACGACTAGGACAGGACATTTGTACTGCAGGATCACGGGAACACTAGGGATGCCCACGGCATAGAAGAACTATAGTATAAGTCACGTGATGATAAGATAAAGAGTGATTAGTGGAGCGCAGAAGGAAGCGCTTAGTGATTAGTTAGTCTTACTAACTAATTATAATTACTGATATATAGAGGTAATTACCTAATAGCAGGACTAGGGACTATTTGGGACTTATATATAGTATGGACTTGGGACTCCTAAGAATAGGCTTCTATAGCTCTTTAGTAATTAACTTCGTGATTACCCTAATAGGTACTCTTAGCTTTATCTTATACTACGACCCCCTTATGAGGACTATAACTAATTACTATACTCCTGGAACCCTAAGATTTATTTAGTAATATAGTATAGTAAGACTATACTATTAACCTAGCGTTATCCCTTAGCTTCTATTAGTAGAACCCTACTATTGGATAGCTAACTATAATACTTTGATTGCTCCTGTTTAGTAAGTTGACCTTTAATACTACTAAATAGTATAAGATAGGAATTATGTTGACTCCTAATAACAACGCGCAGCAAGCTAATGGTGCTGGGAACGCACGACCTACAGCCCTAAGACCCGCAAACAACTAATAGGCCCAGATAGCCCCTATGAATACCTAGGAAGCAATAAGCCTTCAATAGATGTACGATATGATCCTCTAGCTCCGACAGGAAAACGCGCAGCTAGCTACCTAATATGGACCTAAGGCCAAATACCCAGAACCTGCTCCGTACTCAGGAGAGCTAGGAACCCTTCAAGGATTTCTCACCCGCACCCGAGCCTACCTTCATTACTATGCCGCCTTATTTTAAGATGAAACCACGAAGGTTCACTAAGCTGTATCTTTCCTCAGGGGAGATACCCTCGCCTGGTTTAAACTATTGATAAGAGACTAATTAGGTAGACTATATAACTAATAAGATGAAGAAACTTAGAAAGTATTTAGGAAGTATAGTAAGTTTGAGAAGAAACTTTAGGAAGCTTTTGGAAGCCCGGATGAAGAATGAATTGCTGAATATTAACTTACTAATCTCATATAAAAGGGATCAGCCAGTAAGTATGCCGCTGAGTTCCAATAGATTTCATCTAAGCTAGATTGGGGAGAAGAAGCCCTGATAGCTAAGTTCTACTAAGGCCTAAAGGAAGAAGTTAAGGATGAGCTTGCACGACTTAACTATCCCGAAGAACTCTATTAATATGTGGATATTGTAGTTAAAATTAATAACTGCCTCTATGAATGACGCCTTGAATGCAAAGGATAGTCTATTTGGAATAATAAAGTAGGATGAAATAATAATAGAAGAAAGGGTAACCTATACCAACCTAGTAATGACCACCGCGCTGAATGAACCTCTAACCATAGGTATAACTCTAGGGCCCCTTAGTATACTACTGCCTATAGATACTATAGTGGACCTATGGACCTCAGCGCAGCCTATAAAGATAATAAGTGGAATAATAACTGGAAGAAAGATAAGTAATGCTATAACTGCAATAAGATGGGATATCTAGCTTATAAATGTTAATCCCCTAAGAAAGAACGCTTTTAACTAGTACCTGAGAAATAATAAGTAAGTCTTGCTATTAAAACTATACCTTATGAATAACTTTATTGGACTACCTGCTATGATGATAAGTGTGGAACCTATGCAGACTATAAGGAATATGCAGGATAGTACCCAAAAAACCCTTATAGGTCAGGATATGATATTACTGGTGTCCCCCTAGCGCCTATATGCACCCTAGCAGTAGGATACTGAACCTACTTAAAGACAGAGAGAAAAGCTAATGAGCAACTTGACGAAATATTGCATATACCCTCAGGCGTGGATATTAAAATTAATAACGAAGTCTGTATTACTAGGCTATAATAAGGACTTTAAGTATGCAAGCTATGAGTAAGAATGCAACCCGAAGAAGTCATGTGGTAACGACAGATTGGGTTACTATAAACCCATATTGAGAGACGATAAGATGCTAGGAATAACCCTGAGCGAATCCAATAGATCAATAATGAAACCAGGGACTAAGCAGCAAGAGAACCTGCATAGAACTATGAGATATAGCCCTCTTGAGAACGACGGGATGAGCTCTATTACGCTAGAAGAGCTGAATGGAATGAACTATCTGCTATGATAACTGATGAATGGCAGCTAAACCTAGAAGTAGAAAAATGGATTGAATAAACCTCGTTTGAAATTAATGATACCTTATCTGAAGGAACTGGAATAGAGCTAGCTGACTACTTAAGGTACCTCTATAAGAAGGAGATTAACCCTCACTAGGACGACTAGGAAATTGCCTTTTATGGTGTATCTGGATGTGAAAGAAGAAACCTCTTATTTATAATATAGGTTGAAGGAGATTATGCCTATCTCAACCCTATATATAACTAATATTATTATGTGTTCTAGGCTTAGTGCCTCACGGACTACTGTAATGAATATCGAGCTAATAAGTATGAGTATGACTTCTATTCTTGAAGATATGATACTGGACCTATCACGTAATACTACCCGGAGAACTAACTCCCTATGTGGGACTTAGCTTAAATGATTGATGATAATATGGTATTGTTTAAACTATATTGTTACTACCCCATGAGATGTCTTAATGACCCCTATATGGAATGGAACTAATGTATGAATGATAAATGCTGAATCTACTTGGAAGAAAAAGCTAAGGCATGGCGGAGACAACTCCAGCGTTAATAGTTAAAAAACTAGACTTGCCTACTGATAAGGAATAACGATAGGTAAATATAATAAGGTTCCTATGCGGCGTAATAGCGCTAAAAACTCAACGATACGAGCATGTATAAGTCTAAATACGACTTAATGGAAAATGGACTACTGTAATGATTGATAGTGGAGCCTAAGGAAACTTTATTTCGCCTAGAATGGTGAATAAACGACAGATAACCTGGAATAAGAAAGCAGCTGAAGACTGCTATGACCTTAATACTGTTGAAGGAGAATAAGTCCAGTATGGCGGAGGACGCGTTGATATGGAGACTGCGCAACTCCCTTTGTAGATCTATGGCCAGAATGAGCGACTAAACTTCGATATTATGGAGATAGGAGACAAATATGACGTTATTCTTGGAAGACTATGGTTATATGATAGTAACCTACGGATAGATTGGAGAATAGGCTAACTTTATTGGGACTAGGATTTAGTTATTGAGTAGTAGCTAAAGAAGGGCGCCTTAAATAAACCTTATAAAATGACTGAAGCAAGAAGATTCCTCGCCTACCTATGAATTAAGGATGCGAATGCTAGGATGTTATTAGTAATAGATATTGATAGAGAAGATTGATTGCTGTTTATTCCAGTAGAATACTGGTAGTATGATAAACTATTTGCTGAAGAACTTAATACCGGATTACTAGAATATAGCAGCTATGATTATGAGATCAAGCTGAAGCCTGGAAAAGAACTAATATTTGAAAAAATCTACGGACTTAATTAAGAAGAAATGGAAGCACTTGATGCTTACCTAGAAGAGAACCTTAAGAAAGGATTTATTTGACCCTTAATATCCCTAGTAGGGTATTTAGTACTCTTTGTACCTAAGAAGAATGGGAAGAAATGACTGTGCGTTGACTATTGGAAACTCAATGATATTACTATTAAAAACTGTTACCTATTACTGCTTATCTCTGAGCTATGCGACCTCCTGTATGGTGCGAACTGGTTTATAGCCCTTGACCTTAAGGGAGCTTATAACCTTATCCGCATTAAGGAAGGCGAGGAATAGAAAATAGCTTTTAGAATATGATGCGGACACTTTGAGACGCTTGTGATGCCCTTCAGACTCATAAACGCCCCTATAATATTCCAGACTATAATTAATAAAACACTCTGATAATGCCTTGATAAGTTTATTGTGGTATATCTTGATAATATCCTTATCTTCTCTAAAACGTTGGAAGAATATAAGGAATACGTGTATGAAGTACTGCGAAGACTGCAAGAAGTAAAACTCTTAGTTGAGCTAGCGAAAAGCAAATTCCACTAATAAGAAGTTGAATTCCTTAGATTTACTATTACCCCAGGAATTATTTAGATATCTAAAGATAAAATTAAGGTAGTCTATAACTAGCCTACACCCACTTATATTAAGGATATATAATTATTCCTCAGATTTATTAACTTCTATAGAAGATTTATTAGAAACTACGCTGAGACGAGCTGATGACTCTAGGACTTAACCCAGAAAGATAATACCTTCTAATAGACTAAAGAATATTAAAACGACTTTAAAAGAATCAAGCGATATGTGGAAGAAGATATTGTTCTATCTATACCCGACCCTGATAAACTATTTGAATTAGAAACTGATGCTTTAGACTTCGCTATGGGCGTATAACTCGGATAATGAGATAATGAGAATTGACTACGACTAGTTGCTTTTATGTTAAAAAAGTTTAGCGGACCTGAACTTAACTACTAGATATATAATAAGGAACTTATAGTAATTATTAAAGCCTTTAAAGAATGGAGACTATAACTATTAGGAATAAAACACCTAGTTAAGGTGTATATAGACCATAAAAACCTTTCTTACTTTATAACCTCGAAAGCACTTAATAAATGATAAATTAGATGGTTAGAATTCCTATCTGAATTTAATTTTGAGATTAACTATAAGAAAGGAAACGAAAACGGTAGAGCTGACGCTCTTAGCTGCTGATTGGACCACGACGTCCTAGTATTAGAGGAAACTTAAGTTATTTTGAAATAAGATAAGAATAGAAACCTTGTGCTAGTAATGAGACTCTTGATGATAGCTAGGAAGGTTAATACTAGCTCGACTGGATGAATGACCCCTGAAACTATTAGGGAAATACACTTAGCCCCAGCATATGGATACTAAGGCGTTACTAAGACATGGAAACGCATCTGGTAACACTATGATAAAACTGCTATATGATAGGAAGTAGTAAATGCTATTAAAGATTGCGAAATTTGCGCTAAAAGTAAACCCAGCTAATATTAACCCTATGGGAAAATTTAATTACTGCTAGTACTAGAAGTAGTATGGTAATCTATATCTCTAGACTTTATTATTAAATTACTAAAGTTAAAAGAACTAATGACTAATACTAAGTATGACAGCATTTTGGTTATTGTAGACCGACTCACGAAATATGCTTACTTTATCCTATATATGGAATTAAGTACTGCAGAAGACCTTGGTTATACCTTTCTGAAAACTATTGTTAGCTAATACGGCATGCTAATGGAAATTGTGTTAGATAGAGATAAACTGTTTACTTTAAAGTTCTGGAGATTCCTGATCTCGCAGCTTGGATCTGATTATAAACTCTCGACTGCTTTTTATCTGCAAACCAATAGACAAACTAAATAAATTAACTAAATCCTTAAAATCTACTTATGCTATTATATTAATTATAAATAAGATAATTAGGTATTGCTACTACTAATGGCCTAATTTGCCTATAATAGCGTAGTAGGAGAAAGTATAAAAGAATTACTATTCTATCTTAACTATGGATTTAACCCTACTATATATAGAGAACTATGATAGGGCCTAGTAGCACTTAAAGCTGTGGCAGATATTAAGAAAATTCGAGAAATTCAATAGGAACTCCCTAAGGACCTCAAATTCGTGCGCGAACGCATGCGCAAATACGCCAACAAGAAAAGAGTTGAGGGACCAACTCTAAAGGAGGGAGATAGCATCTACCTTACCTAATGAAATATCAAAACTAAACAACTAAGCGACAAATTAGACTACAAAAAACTTAGACTATTTCGAATTAACAAAAAACTATTAGATATTAGCTATAAACTCTCACTACTAGATATTATGAAGTACTATCTAATCTTTTATATTTTACTTCTCAAACTAGTACTATAAGGATTACAAATAAATAACCTCATTATTATGGAATTAAATGAACTAGAATATGAGATTAAACGAATTATTAACTATATTAAAGATAAGAATAAAACCTGATACCTCATTAAATAGAAGGGGTATAGGCATGAGGATAACACGTGGGAACTAGCCACAAATCTCAAACACATATAAGATTAACTCCATATATACTGGGAATAGCAAATAACAAATGAACTATAAATAGCACCCGCACCCAAGAGGACATACGAAAATAAGACCTAGTTCATTCAACCCCATCCTATAGTTAGACTAATATAATAAGACTAACCACGAGATACTAACCTATTTATATAATTAGGGATACTAGCAAACTAGGACGCCTCACCTAATAGAAAGTTTGGAGTACCAGGATTCTAATCCCCTAAGACTACATCTAAATCCACTATACTAAAACTACCTATGGACTGAGCCTCTAATATAGGAGAAGCTACTAGTTCCTCCTCAGTGACTTTATGACCTTTATGAAATACTATTCTTTTCTGTTTTCTCAAATGATCTAGCTGCGCTATAGACTCGTCTAACTCGGCTTGCGCAGCACGTAAGGCAGCAGCCTTTTTATATAACACCTCCTCTTCTGCTACTTTAGTATCCTCTAAATAAGCTGCCTCATCTAGTAATCGATTAACTAAAGAATAAATCAGTAAAATAATAAATAATAGTATAGTAATAATATATATAAGCATAAACCGCATCGGCTGCCGCATTATATGAACGCCCCAAGCGAGTATACTTGCTGCAAACTTTACCTCCGGGGAGAAGCTTACAACGCTTCCCCAACAAACGATAATATGAATAAGGCATGTTAGCGATAATACTAAACTCGGTAATATGAAGCGCATGATTGCGATGATGAATAGTAGAGGTGGAATGTGAATTTGATTTTTGAATGCGACCTGATATAGTGTTAGCACCATAAAAAAACCAGAGAGTATGATTGATGGATCCCCAACCTGGGACTAATGACCTATTTATGTTAGGTCTTGAGGATAAGACCTTTGGAAGGGAGACCTGATATTACGACCCGTTATGTAAGGATAATAACTAACCAAACCACCTAGGCAGTAAGACGACTAGGACAGGATATTTGTACTGCAGGATCACGGGAATACTAGGGATGCTCACGGCATGGAAGAACTATGGTATAAGTCACGTGATAATAAGATAAAGAGTGATTAGTGGAGCGCAGAAGGAAGCGCTTAGTGATTAGTTGGTCTTGCTAACTGATTATAATCACTGATGTATAGAGGTGATTACCTAATAGCAGGACTAGGGACTATTCGGGACTTGTATATAGTATGGACTTGGGACTCCTAAGAACAGGCTTCTATAGCTCTTTAGTAATCAACTTCGTGATTACCCTAATAGGTACTCTCAGCTTTATCTTATACTGCGACCCCCTTGTGAGGACTATGACTGATTACCGTACTCCTGGAACCCTAAGATTCATTCAGCAACACAGCATAGCAAGACCACACTGTCAACCTAGCGTTATCCCTCAGCTTCTGTTAGCAGAACCCTACTGTCGGATAGCTGACTGTAACACTCTGATGGCTCTTAGGTGGGCTCTGTGTACTCCTCTCACTTGATTAGTGCCTCACGCCGCCGCTCTCTCCCTATAGCCTTCTATTATGCTGTGTAGATTTCTTCTACGCGCTATTTAAACTTACTGTTATTTGTAATAATTAGTAGCAGCTGCAAATCTACTCTTAACTATGCTAGCAGGGAGTCCTCTAGTGCCCTCTAGAGAAAGTTGATGTGGAACCTTAGGTAGATATTCCCCGGGACGTCTAGTTCTATAATATAGGAGCTTAGTATGCCTATAACTATATACTTATAGTATAGCTATAAGAGTTTCTTATTAGGCCTGGGGCTCCTATAGTTTGCTATTAATAACTAGACCTTATTACTTACCTAGTATCTCTCTATAGGGGACCTATGCTTATTTGCGTTCTCCTCACTCTATTACTAAGCTACTACTATATTAGCCTAGATAAAACCTATTATATCCCTAAGCTTATTTACTAGGAGGATAGTTACTATTTGCTTTATAGTAGATATATTAAGTTCTTCTTCTATAACTAGTATAAAGCTAGTATAGTATCAACATTCTAGAAAGAATAGTGAGAGTTTGGTTATACTACTAACTCTATTCCTAAGAGCTAGTTAGGTAGTAGGGAGTAATCTTCTCTAGTTATCTTAGGCCTATATTATAAATACTTATAAGATAGCTTAAACCTCCTAGTTCTATCCTTTTACTCTACTATTAGTCTGCGGGTAATATATTATACTTAGTAGCTAGGTTATTTCTATAAAGTAGTAGAACTTAGTGTTAATTTCACACGGAGTGGGTAATAGTATGCGCGCGTAGCCCTAATATATATTGTTCGTATTAAAGCTATTCTATAGTGCGAGTATATGTTTCTCTAAGATATAAATAGCTATGTGGGCAGTAGTGTTATGCTGTATTAGGCCTGCAAATACGGTCACATGACGTACGCACGTACATACAATATTATATCTCGCAGAGTGCCCATCCTGCTACTCTATAGGTTACGGGGTTATTGCGACACTAGCAGTCTTTTCTTTTGAGGCCAGGCGCGCTATAACCCATACAAAACAATACAAACGAAGTTGTTCGCAGATCCCAAAACGATATAAACCAAATCCTTCTCAAGGCCTTCCTCTATGCCTTCATCGCTACCCTTAATAGCCCTTATAGGCCTCCATCTATACCTCTATCGCCACCTTTAATAGCGTAGCTATCTTCTTTTATAGTGGGAGGGATATTATTGCCCTTATAGCCCTTCTCTTATGTTATTACTTATCCTTCTATTCGAATTATAACTATATTATTATTAATAAATCGCTTGAGAGATAGATTTAGGCTTCCTTTAGTAAAGGTATTAGCTAGGTTATTATCTCTATTAATCTACCTTACCTTATATATCTCTTATTGCTTATATAACTAATAAACTGCTATTATATTTATTATAAGGCGCTTCTCCTTTATAGTGCTGAGCTTTATAAGGCACTTATATAGTAAATATAAGTTAGTATAAATAAAAGTAGGGATAGTGGAGCCAGGCAGCAAACAGATCAGCTATCTTGTTTTCTTTCTGCTAGCACTCTAATCCCCTTATAAATAGGGGCTATCTTTCTTCCTATCCTTCAGAAGGATAATCATCTTTCAATCCAACTTTTCACCTTCTTTTTCTACAGATACCTTCCTTCACATACGCGCACTATTATATCTATATATATCTTTTATTCTATTCTATTCTAAGGGTGTTATATTACTTCAACAAGGCTTGTCATCTGATTCGGCGATATTCCAGGGATATCTCATCACCTATGGGGCCTCTAATCAGGAGTCTCCTAGCTCTATATAAGTTTCCCTCACTCTGAGGACTATTTAGTAGTAAGTCGTCCTTACTAGCGTAGTACTAAGGGCGCACAACTCTATTTGGGGCTTATTTTATGTTGGTTTTAGTAGCTGTTCTTAGCTGCCTGCTTACATATATCCTCTGTATTATTATAATAATACCTCGTAAGTAAATCGAATACCTAATCTCCTCATTACTAGTAAGGTAGTGCCTTACCTAGACCCGTTGTAGTCTATTCCAATAATGCTCGCAAAGACTAATAATCCCGCGCAGACCCCCTGTGGTCTATTCAGACAATGCTCGAGAATAATAAAGACCAACAATCCCGCGCTATTTAGATAATACTCGCAAAGAACGATAATCCCGCGCAGACTAGATCTATATAGGTATTATAAATACCCCCAACTTTTGAGCATAAACTTTCAGTAACCTTTAGTAACTTTTAGCAACTTTTAATAATACTACCCTATCCCTAGAGATACCTACTAGAAGCAAAGCAAAGCCCATTTTAATCTAAAGCTTAGTATAGGTAGGGCTAATTAGAGATAGTAATAGAGGAGAAGTAGAGCGCAGTAAGGTTTCCCTTAAATAGGGACTTCCTTTTAATTATACTTCCTCTAGCGCTAGTAGATTAGATAGCGCACTAACTTCAGGTTAAGCGGGCCTATCTTTCTAGAAGAGGAAGCTATTTAGGAAGGTTTAGCAGCTACAGATTTATTTTATTCCCCTTTTTCTTTTCTTCTTTTTTCTTTTTTCCTTCCTTTTTCATTTTTCCTTCCTTTTTCTTTTTTCCTTCCTTTTTCTTTTTTCCTTCCTTTTTTTTTCTCTCTTTTTCTTTTTATTTTTTTTTGCTGCCTAGAAGTGTGGATTACTATCCTTTAAGTCTATTTAGGATAGTAATGGGGACAATTGGAGCCGGGCAGCTAATAGATTAGCTATCTTGTTTTCTTTCTGCTAGCACTCTAATCCCCTTATAAATAGGGGCTATCTTTCTTCCTATCCTTTAGAAGGATAATTATCTTTTTATCCAACTATTCACCTTCTTTTTCCACAGATACCTTCCTTCATATATACGCACTATTATATCTATATATATCTTTTTTTCTATTCTATTCTAAGGGTCTTATATCACTTTAATAAGGCTTATTATCTAATTCCGCAATATTCTAGGGATATCTTATTACCTATAGGGCCTCTAATTAGGAGTCCCTTAGCTCTATATAAGTTTCCCTCACTCTGAGGACTATTTAGTAGTAAGTCGCCCTTACTAGCATTATCACCATACAAATAGTGCGCAGTCACTATCACATACTATAACATATAGTTACTACTATATAGCATACTACTACTATCACGTGGTATCTGCCGTCTATAAATAAGACCAGTAGTATAGAACATAATAATATAAGACTTTCACTCCTTTGAGACTAAGACCTATCTTTCATTATTTTACTACATATTATTCCTATTCACTATTATTTATTAAATATCTTATTACCCCCTTAGTACTACTATAGGTATATTAATAAGACGCTAATATCTAGTAGGATAACTACTAGACTTTCTTTTTTTAGATCCTCAACCTCGTTAAGTCCCTCTACCCCACGCTCGCTTTATAGCGAGAGCCTAGAAGAGGCGTATAAGACATCTATATCAGGATAAGGGCTTAGGTTTAGGCTTAAGCTCTGAGGACTCCATCACAATAGACTAGCAGAAGTCTGCTGCTAGGTCGTCTTTCCCCTCGCCCCATTTCACGGAGGCGCAATGAAACGACGCCCGCTGCATTGCAGTTTTCACAAATCGCCACAAACACAACCCAGTAGTTCGCAGCTTCAGCTAGGCTTTTCTATATAATACAGTAGTATTAGGTAGTCTTTATTAGGATATAGGCTAAATGCTTCACGTCCCACAAGCTTCCCGCAACACTAGCTAGCTTAATTAGCTACTTAATATTAATAGTTAGAATATTAATACCTACTTACTGAGGGAGACTATTAGTAGTATAATAAGGGTCTTTCTTTACTATTGCAAATTTAGTACCCTCCGCAGCTCTTTTAGCAACCTTAGCCCTAAAGAGATCTAAGTTTTCAATACTAGACGGCTTACCTTTATAGCCGCTCTACTACTAAGCACTCCCCCTCTACTAAAGCAGCCTCCCTAAGAACCTAGAGCGCTAATAAAGGTAGAGACTTAAGTACCTCTCGGGGTATTATTAAAACCCCTAACTATAAGTTAGATTACTACCCTATTAATATATCCTACTAGCTCCTTATATTCCCTACTAGATAGTACTTTTACTAGTCCCACTAGGAAAATTACTATTATATTAGCCCCTCTAGATATTACCTATACTAGTCCCACTAAGATAGTTGCTATTATGCTAGCCCCTCTAGATAGTACCCACACTAGCCCCGCTAGGAATAATATTATTCTAAAAGTCCCCCCCAGGCCCAGGAGCAATAAGATAAAGCATTACCTCACTAGGCTACTTATAGCAGGGTTCCCCTAATTATAGCTTGCTAGCACCTAGAGTTCCTTAGTAACCTTACTATAGCCTAATACCTTAATATACCTATAGAGGGAATAACGCCTTCTAAAACCTATATAGTCTCTTCTTAGATATTCTTGCTCCAGTAGTTATATAGGGTTTTACTACCTAGGCGCAGCTAGGCCTAGCACCCTTCCCGCCCTAGATATCACAGGACTATAGAGTATTCTAGCCTAATGCCCCTACTTTAAGGTATAATAAGGAGTTAGTTTTCTATAACTATAGAGTTTTATACTACTAGAAAGTAGATATCTAGCTTTCTTACCTCTTAGCTCTAGCTAAGTACCCCCACTACTATATAGCTATTACTACCTAGTAGGAGACTCTCCTCTAAGGTTCCACCCTCTCCTAGTAGGTCTATATCCTTATAGATGTAGAGCAGTAGTACTACTAGTTAAATAGGTTGCCCATATTATATAACGCTATCTAATAGAAGTTCGCCCCTACTATAGCAAAAGCCTAGACTTAGCTCTAGGAGAATTAATTTACTCTTAACTAGATTAATAGTAAAGATAATATCTACTAATATATATATAAAGTCTTTAAGTATATTAGGGTATAGGGATCTATTTCTCCCTACTAGCTACTTATACTCTTTTATTAATCTCTTAATCTAGAAGTCTAATAATTTCTCTATAAGCCTAAAATAATAGATATAATAGATATATATCTCTCGCTTATAGATAAGAAACGCTACACTATTTAGCGTGCTTACGCTCCTTCCTCATCTAGCCCAGGAGCCTACCACGCCCTTTATTTAGCTATACTAGATAACTCTGCTTATTAGGGTTATTTATACTCCTATTAAGATTCCCCGCAATAGGACTATTAGCATCACTAGTCCGGATATTGCAGAGCATTCTAGCTAAACCGCTCTAATAATTAAAATACCCCACATTAAGCTAATAAGCTAGCAAGCAACTAAGCCCCCCAGGATAGCTACTATAACACTTAAAGGCCTTAGGAATATCCTTAATAGTTTAACTACTTATAATAGATAGCTTAATACTATTATAGTAATTAAGCCCACTAGGTCTTTCAAGATACTAACCCTAAGACTATTATTAACTACCTTATTAATAATAAATATAAGCTTATTAATATTTATAAGTAACTTAACCTATCTAACTTATATTAGCTATAAGTAGGATAGATAAGTAATTACAGCTCTACCCTAGTAATACTTCCCTCCCTAAAGGAGGAGACTAACTACTAGCCTAAATAGAATAATCTTATTTATAACTCTAGCAATATATTAGCTTTAGACGCTAAGCGCTCCCTTTTTATAGGCCTTACTACTAATACCACCATACCTACTACTAACTATACTACTAATTTCACCTTAGAAGCTAGCTAAGTTATTAATATCTCCCCTAAACCACAGAAGAGCACTCACCTCTACAAATAGACCTATCTCCACCTCTATATATCTACCTAGGTTAATAGGCCTATAGAGGAAGTTTATATTAATACTAGCGCTTCTATTACTCTTATTAA